>OY390725.1:2717054-2819554 GCA_959613375.1 Heteropelma amictum
GATTATAATGCATTTAGCATTAGGACGGGTGTAAGTGAAGAGGGAACAATTTATTAGAAGAATCTCGCGCGGGCCGTCGGGTGACGTCACGCGCGAGCCGTGCTAAGCGCGCAGCCAGAAGCCAGCAGCCAGATCGCGCGGAAAGGCTACCCTCTCTCTAGTCCTCTTGCGCGCCACATGAACGTGCTCAGCGTCCCCATGTATGAGTGTAGCTGCCGAAGGCGCGGTCGAAGTTTCTCGACCGCGCTCGGCTCTTTCCGACGGCGTCCGAGCGTCGCTTGCTCACGGACACGCGCTTCTCTGGTTGTGTGGTAGGCGCGGAAGGGACTAGAGAGAGGGTAAGATTTCCGCGCGATCTGGCTGCACTGAAATTACATCGGGAAAATCCGATTCCAATTCTCTCGCATCCTTGCAGTTTGTTTCTCGAGCGAAAAAAACATAATTTCGCACATCCGATGATTCGTACAGCTTCTCACATGTGTTGTTTATCACTGTACAACTCTTCTATTACTTTGAAAAAAAGAATACATCAAAATCCGTCGGAAAATCCGATCCAAACTCCTTTGCATTGTCGCAGGTTGTTTATCGAGCGAAAAAAAACATAATTTCGCACATCTGATGATTCGTACAACTTCTCACATCTGTTTTTATCACTGCGGGACTCTTCTACTACTTCAAAAAACATAAAACATGCAAATAAATCGGCAAAATCCGATTCCAGTTCTCTCGCATCTTTGCAGGTTGTTTGTCGAGCGAAAAAAACATTATTTCGCACATCTGATGATTCGTACAACTTCTCACAGGTGTTCTGATCACCGTGGGACTTTGTTTGTTACTTCAAAATATGAAAATTCATGAAAATTGATCGAAAAAAACCTTCGATATCTTCTCTGAATAGCGGAATAATTGCAGTTATTAGATTAGAATAATATTGTCGTGAAATTATTATTCAACATTTGCAGATTACTCAAACATGTTTCAACGTTTACGTCTTTCATGTGTTATATTTTATGTTACAATAATAAACGACTGCGGTGCTACGATAGGTTATTGTTTTGCGATTGCTTATTCTTCGTCTTGCAAAAATTCTGACGACACGTCAAAGGTTATCCCAACGGCAAATATGGATGCGAGAATCATCAGAATGCACGAAGTGCTTTCTCAAGCGGAGAATAATTTTTCTCAAGCAGCGCGATTGTTTCGAGCGAAATATGGGGAACCAGCTCCTTCGCGGCAAAGTTTTCGACGGTATGTGAATGAATTTTTGTACGGCTTGAATTTTTCTACACTTTTTCCCTAGTAATCAGTATTTTCTGTTGTGTAGTCTTCGTCTTATTGTTGCCTGCTGTCTGACAACTAAGCAATAATACAAGTCGTATGCGTTTGTTAAACTATACTATAATACATACAGTTACCCTTTTTTGGGATACCAGGTTATGATTGTTTGAACATCAGAATAATTTTTATATTCAAATATTATGATGTTGAAGCTTGCATCGTTTTTTGTTTTTTGCAAAAGTTTTTTGGGATTTTCGCATTGAAATGATGGAATTTCGATCAAATGTCGGTGTATTTCGTTATCAGTGGGAAAAAGTAACAGCGATATAGACTGTTCAATCAAATTTAAAAAATCGATAAATTCTGATCATTTTCTCCGTAAATATCTTGGTTCACTAAAATGGTCGCCATTTTTGTTGTAATTGAGGTACAAACTCCAATTTGTACTCATTCTCTTTGCGATCTCTTTGAAGCTTCAGAATACCGTTTGGTTCATTGGGATATCTGCATTTTTCGATTCTTGGCAGATTTTTGAAGTGAGACCATCGATTTTTGCAAATTGTTCCTTACTTACCTCTTTGCATCTCTTCACTAACTTTCAACACCGATTTTACGCCAGAAGGAATATAGCTATCGGGTTTTTATTTACACAATTTTTGAATTCTACTCGAGTGCTTTCGTAAACATCCTTGATAGATCTGTATTCGTACACTAGTACGTATGTTACAACCATTTAAAATTTCAGCTTTCGGAGATCAGGTCAAAATTTTATGGTTTCAAATTTCAAAAAGTAAAGACCTCATTCGATCGTATATTTTCCGATGAAACGCACCGACTTTCTCCAAAAATGCTAGATTTGAGAATGAGAAAATGTTATAAAACCGTAATTATTCTATTAGATGACAAAAATGACGATCGAGCATTGTTTTTCGGAGTACTAGCAAGTTCTGGTACACATAAAAATACGTGCGAGATAAAGCCAAACGCTTCAAACACACGAAACAATTTTTTTATGGGAGCTGTGCCATATGGCAATCTATTATCTCTCATCTCTTCAACGTTTACAGTTGTCTAATATTTATTTTGAGTACTAGAGAGTTTTAGTACTCACAAAAACACATGTGAAAAGAACAGTGAAGCATCAGATACAGGAAATAATTTTTTTTTTCGAACCCCTGTCCTATGACAACCGTGCATTGTTACCTCTTATCCGATCATTACTGATGATTGTTGAATATTTTTTTTAGATACAAGAGAGTTGTAATACACATAAAAACACATATGAGATGAAGCCAGAAGCTTTAGACACACGAAATAATTTTTTTGTAGTAGCTTTGCCCCTGACATCGAAGCATAGTTACCTCTCATCCCTTGATAATCTACGGTTGTCTAATATTTATTTTTAAGTACTAGAGAGTTCTCGTATGTACAGAAATATGCGTGAGAGAGAGCTGGGAGCTTCAAGAACCCGAAATATTTTTATTGTTAAAGCTCCGCAATATGACAATCGAGCAGTATTACCTCTCATACTTGGATCGTCTTATAATGCCGATTATTGTCCAATACTTCATTATATCGAGAAGGACACAAAACTCTGGCTGGAACAAAATAACTTTCACGCTCGCGAAACGAAATTGTATCTGAACTCTGCTTCATTGTTTCATGGTTAAGGACGAAAATGAGAGTGTTGAACGCACACAGCCCCACCTTCAAACCTTACTTTTTTTTTAATAGCCTCGCAGAAAATATAAGGGTATACGGGACGTTCCGTAAACCCATTGGACGCAGAAATCGGCCAGTTGCCGATAATATTCGTGGGGAGATCCTTCGAAGAATCGAAGAAAATCCCATTGAGAGCGCACGTGAACTGGCTCGGAATTTAAGTATGTTTAACAAGTGATGACATTACAGTCGATAAGCGTTGTTACTAGAAAATTTATGTAACACTTTTTACATAATAGCCTACGAATCGTGATGTGTTAGGCGAGCTATTAATTCTTATTCAACGGCCGATTATCATGTTTTCCATTGTAGACACGAATCGAGAAATCGTGAGAAAAATTTTGAAGGAAACCCACCGGCCATACAGAGCGCAGCGAGCCCAACGATTGTACGGACTGGATATGGAGCAACGAATGAATTTTTGTACTTGTGGTTGTGGGCAGCTCGTTAAAAATCCTGATTTCTTTCGCTTCGTACTATTTACAGATGAAGCTGGTTTCACAAACCAAGGGATTGTAAATCGTCAGAATGTACGATACTGGGCACAAGAAAACCCGGAATGGGTCATTACAGTACCGAGACAGTACCAGTGGCGTATAAATGTATGGGCCGGAATTCTTGGCGATAGAATTATCGGTCCATGGTTTTTCGACGGTAATATGAGTGGTGCTCTATACGCAAATTTTCTACAAAATATTCTACCGAATTTTTTGGAAACCGTGCCGTTGAACGTACGGCAAACGATGTGGTGGCAGCAGGATGGGCATCCCGCTCATACAGCGAGGATTGTTCGAGCTCGTCTCAACGAGCTGTTTCCAAGTAGATTCATCGGAAAATTTGGAACGATTCCGTGGCCGCCAAGATCTCCTGATTTAACCCCACTCGACTTTTTCTTGTGGGGGACAATCAAAGATATTGTACACAAAACGGAACCAACGACGCCGGATAATATGAGAGAAAGAATATCAGCAGCGTGTGCTACCATAACCCCGAGGATGTTACAGCGCATGAGAAAAAGTATTTCAAAAAGACTGGAGGCGTGCATTGAGATGGAAGGGAGTCATATCGAGCAGATGATAAAAAAATGGAATCCGTAATCTACTTTTCGTATTGAAGAGGAGACTACGGATTTAATTTTCTTTGAAGTGCTTAATATGATCGACAACGTTCCAATGCACGTTTCCCATCTTTTTTCAATCTTCGGTCATTTGTACTGTCGTATCCTCCAAGTTATGTCAGGAGACGGGGCCTCTGATCTCTCTTGCATAAAATCCGGTGACATTTGATTCGTTGTTGCAATATTTTTGAAGATCAGTACATCTTGAAATTCATGATGTAGTTCGATGCTTTCCGGTGATGGAACTCTCTGTATGTGCCGGACCTGTCCTGCAATCACTGCATCGTTTTATGGGATTCAAAATGTTGGTACCATATTTGTTTGCAGTATGCTTTGTTCAAATTCCCGTGGCGAATCTATTCAACCAAAATTTATCTTCAAAAAAGTCGTTCTGTACATTTACTCGCCTGCTTCATCGAGACTGTATTAATTCAGATGGTTCTTTGCGTGCGCAGTATAACTCTTCTCATGATTGGCAAACCCTATATTTGTGAATCGATGGTCATTGTAAATAATAATTAGCTTAAAAATTGCGATTGTCAACAATTATCCAATACCTCAAGTATAATAATTCATAAATTGTTCCATATCCATGCAAGTTGGCATCATTCGGGAAGGTTCGTAAATTTTATAACTGAATTTATGATCACTAGCATGTAGGGGTAAAAAAAATGCCCTTTGATAAAGTGAATCGAACTAGCAAATGACACATAAAAAAACCTGTAAATATCAAGATGTTATGGATATTTAAAAACCACGTTTTCATATTCGCAGAACGCTGAAATCTTTCAACGAAGATGCCATCCTCCAGACAAGAATGTATCCGGCTGGATTCTATCAAATGTTTTATTAATGAGTGAAAAGTAAAACAATCATAAAAATATATGGGAAATCGCAAAAATGATTTGATGGGCAAACTTTTTTTTTCGCTGGATAAACAATCTGCAATAATGCGAGAATGTGTAAATCGGATTATCGTGATCGATTTTCATCTATTATTCTTATAAAAGTAATGGACGAGTTCCACTGAGATATTAACACCTGTGGGAAGTTGAACGAGTCATTACATACGAGACATTATTTTTATTCGTCTCACGAATTCCCGGCAATACTCCAGCAACGTTCCAATCACTTTTTCGCACGAGAATTCACAAGAATCATTAGGTGGGCTAAAGTTTCTTTTTTTCATCGAATAAGCGACTTGCAACAACGAGATGTGCGAAATAATGTTTTTTTCGCTCGACAAACAACCTGCAAAGATGCGAGAGAACGGGAATCGGATTTTGCCGATTGATTTGCATGCTTTATGTTTTTTGAAGTAGTAGAAGAGTCCCACAGTGATAAAAACAGATGTGAGAAGTTGTACGAATCATCAGATGTGCGAAATCATGTTTTTTTTCGCTCGATAAACAACCTGCAACAATGCAAAGGAGTTTGGATCGGATTTTCCGACGAATTTTGATGTATTCTTTTTTTCAAAGTAATAGAAGAGTTCTACAGTAATAAACAAAATATGTGAGAAGTTGTACGAATCATCAGATGTGCGAAATTATGTTTTTTTCGCTCGAGAAACAAACTGCAAGGATGCGAGATAATTGGAATCGGATTTTCCCGATGTAATTTCATGTATGATTTTTTTTGTAGTAACAGTAGAGTCCCACAGTGACAAGAAGACATGTGAGCATTCGGACGAATCATTAGATGGGCTAAATTATTTTTTTCCATCGGGTAAACAACCTGCAATAATGCGGCGACGTTTCCATCGGTTTCCCCGATCGGTATTCGTCAATTATGTTTCTTGAAGCAATGAACGAGTCCCACCGTGATAAGAGCACACGTGAGAATTTGTACGAATCATCAGATGTGCGGAATTATTTTTTTTCGCTCGATAAACAACCTGCAACAATGCAAGGGAGTTTGGATCGGATTTTCTGATGGATTTTCATGTATTATTTATTTTGAAGTAATAGAAGAGTTGTACAGAGATAAATAACACATGTGAAAAGTTGTACGAATCATTAGATGGGCTAAATTTTTCTTTTTCATCGGATAAACAACCTGCAATAACGCGGTGACGTTCCCATCGGTTTTCCTCGATCGGTATTCGTCAATTATGTTTCTTGAAGCAATAAACGAGTCCCACGGTGATCAGAACACCTGTGAGAAGTTGTACGAATCATCAGATGTGCGAAGTAATGTTTTTTTCGCTCGACAAACAACCTGCAAAGATGCCAGAGAACTGGAATCGGATTTTGCCGATTTATTTGCATGTTTTATGTTTTTTGAAGTAGTAGAAGAGTCCCACAGTGATAAAAACAGATGTGAGAAGTTGTACGAATCATCAGATGTGCGAAATTATGTTTTTTTTTCGCTCGATAAACAACCTGCAACAATGCAAGGGAGTTTGGATCGCATTTTCCGATGGATTTTGATGTATTATTTATTTTGAAGTAAAAGAAGAGTTGTACAGAGATAAATAACACATGTGAGAAGTTGCACGAATCATTAGATGGGCTAAATTTTCCTTTTTCATCGGATAAACCACCTGCAATAATGCGGCGACGTTCCCATCGGTTTTCCCCGATCGGTATTCGTCAATTATGTTTCTTGAAGCAATAAACTAGTCCCACCGTAATAAGAGTACACGTGAGAAGTTATACGAATCATCAGAGGTGCGAAATAATGTTTTTTTCGCTCAACAAACAACCTGCAAAGATGCGAGAGAACTGGAATCGGATTTTCCCGATTTATTTGCATGTTTTTTTTTTAAGTAGTAGAAGAGTCCCACCGTGTTAAAAACAGATGTCAGAAGTTGTACGAATTATCAGATGTGCGAAATTATGTTTTTTTCGCTCGATAAACAACCTGCAACAATGCAAGAGGGTTTGGATCGGATTTTCCGATGGATTTTCATGTATTATTTTTTTCAAATTAATAGAAGAGTTCTACAGTGATAAACAACACATGTGAAAAGTTGTACGAATCATGAGATGTGCGAAATTATGTTTTTTCGCTCGAGAAACAACCTGCAAGGATGCGAGAGAATTGGAATCGGATTTTCCCGATGTATTTTCATGTATTATTTTTTTTTGAAGTAAAAGTAGAGTCCGACCGTGATAAGAAAACGTGTGAGTATTCGGACGAATCATTAGATAGACTAAATTATGTTATCATCGGATAAACAACCTGCAATAATGCGGCGAGGTTTCCATCGGGGTTTCGCGATCGATTTTGGTCAAAGATTTTTTTTTAAATCACTTAAGAGTTTTATAGTGATAAGAACACGTGTAGGAAGTCGAGCGAATCTTGAGATGTGCGAAATTATGGTTTTCGTGGGATAGTCAACCTGCGTTGATGCGAGAACGATTAAATCGGCTTTCCCGAGCGATTTCCGTGAATTATTTTTTTGAAGTAATAATCGAATTCCACAATGTTATAATCACCCGTGAGAAGTCGCATGAATCATTGGATGTGCGAAATTATTTTTTTTTTGCCGGATGAATAACCCAGAAGATTCCGAGGACGTTTGAGCTCGTTTTTCCGAATCGATTTCCGCCAATTATTTTTTTCAAAGACATGCGAGATTTCCGAGGAATCATTGGATGAGCGAAATTGTTTTTTTCGTTCGATAAACAACCTGCAAGAATGCGAGGTTGTTTGGATCGGATTTTTCGATCGATTTTCATGTATTATTTTTTTTCAAGTAATACAAGAGTTTCACTGTGATGTAAATGCATGAGAAAATTTGCACGAATCATTAGATGGGCGCAATTATGTGTTTGTATCCGAAAAACAACCTGCAACAATGCGGCGACGTTTTTATCGGTTTTTCGCGATCGATTTTCTGCAAGGATTTCGTTTTTGAGCCAATGAAGAGTTTCATTGTGATGAGAGCACGGGTAGGAAGTCGAGCGAACCATTAGATTTGCAAAATTATTTTTTTTTCGTCTCACGAATTCGTGGCAACAATGCAGCGACATTCGTATCACTTATTAGACGCTGATTTTCATTAAATATTTTTTCGGAACCAACAAACGCTTTCTACTGGTGTGAAAACACATGTGAGAATTCGGCCGAATCATCGGATAGGCGAAAATAGTTTTCTCCCTCGATAAACAACCTGAAAGAATGCGTGGGAGTTTAATTCGGATTTTCCGATCGATTTTCATGTATTATTTTTCTAAAAGTAATAGAAGAAGGCCACTGTGATGTGAACACGTGAAAGAATTCGCGCGCATCATAAGATGGGCGAAATTATTTTTTTCCGTCGGATAAGCAGCCTCGAACAATGCGGCGACGTTTCCATCGGTTTTTCGTAACCGATTTTCATCAAGTATTCTTCTTTGAGTCAATAAAGAGTTTTATAATTATGAGAACATGTGCGGCAACAATGCAGTGACGTTCGGATCACTTTTTCCCTTCTGATTTTCATCGAAAAGCTTTATTCAAGTAATAAACGAGTTTTACTGCGTTGAGAATCCATTTGAGTATTGGCACGAATCGTTAGATGGGCGAATTGATTTATCCGCAAAAAGTCTACCATTAGCACTGATGTATTTCAGTCAATAACAATATCTCTATCTATCAACAAGTTAAAAAAAAATGTGGAACACATTTGCCGTTACATTTTTCGATTTGGTATCGTATGTGTTCGTTCTGTGCAATCCTTTTTAAATTTGCGATATTTTAAAAATTTTTGCTACATAATTATTTTATTGTTCATATTGCGATACCTGTTTTTAACGACAGAGCTACTAATGAACATTCATAAACATTATGAAAAACATTTTTTTTCACGTCATGCCGATCTCGACGAACTTTCGACAACAGTTCTATCAATAAGACCCTTTTATCGAGTTGCAAGTGTTTACTAACCCCAATCGTTCGTCTCACGCTTTAATGATGATTCGAAAACAGTTGTCATTTCGAATTCTCTTTCGATTTGACGTCTCACGCGTAACCTGCTGACGCGTAAACTGACAGCGAGCAAAGCCGCCGGGAGCGCAGAAAGCAAGCAGAAGACGCGACAACTCACTGTGTTCACGTTCGTTTCATTCCGACGTTCATTCGAGTGTCGTTCAAATTTATTCGATAATACGCATTTTTGATATTACTTTTCCCTGTGATGCGATACTCAAAAATAATTTTTCCTGGGTGTCCCGTATTCGGAATAAAGTCCGCTTTATTTCTATCAAAAAAAAAGTATTTTCACATTTTCTTCGCAGTGGCCACTTTTTTCCTGCGAAACCTATCATTTCCCGATGAACGTCGTATATTTTATCGAAAAGGTCGGAAAATTTCGTTTGAATATCATCTGCGACCCGTCAGATTATCTTCACGGGGAACAAAATAAAAGGGGGTGGCCACCCTTAACATGTCACCCTGTATATATTATTTTGCAATTTATTTCAGCGTATTTTACGAATGAATAACTCGCCCATAAAAAAAAAAAAAAAAAAAATACTGAGCGCGGGAATCGATCAGACGCCCCTGTGGTGTGGAGTCCGACGCGCTACCACGGAACCACCCCATCAATTGTAGAATTAGTGCATCTTTTGGCACTTGTGATTCGCGGCCGGATGGATGATGATTGGCTTGTTTTCGGGGATAATGTTTTATTGCTTGATAAAAGTTTGTATAAATAGAGAAAGTATGGAAATATGATGAAGTATAATATAATAATACATCTAACTTTAGATGTATTATTATCGTATCAATCGTAAACGAAGTATAATATAATAATACATCTAAATTTTAGATGTATTATCATACGATTATAAAATTGTTGTTCTTTCAATGAGCGTGTGTCACGAATGAACAATTCGCCCAAAAAAAGAAAAAAAAAATACTTAGAGCGGGGATCGATCCCTCGCCCCTTCGGACCGTAGTCAGGCATGCTACCGACTGGACCATCTAATCGCTTGAGGTACAGGTGCACATTTTCGTACTTGTTCATCGCGGCCGGATAGATAATTGGCTTGTATTCGGTCGCTGTTTTGTTGCTTATCCCTCGATAAAAGTATGAGAATTAATATAATATTAGTAAGATAAATATATTTCCGCTTATTCATAGGGATTATAATGCATTTAGCATTAGGACGGGTGTGAGTGAAGCGGGAACAATTTATTAGAAGAGTCTCGCGCGGACCGTCGGGTGACTCCACGCGCGAGCCGTGCTAAGCGCGCAGCCAAATCGCGCGGAAAGGCTCCCCTCTCTCTAGTCCTCCTACGCGCCACATGAACGTGCTCAGCGTCCCCAGGTATGAGTGTAGCTGCCGAACGCGCGGTCGAAGTTTCTCGATCGCACTCGGCTCTTTACGACGGCGTCCGAGCGTCGCTTGCTCACGGACACGCGCTTCTCTGGTTGTGTGGTAGGCGCGGAAGAGACTAGAGAGAGGGTAAGATTTCCGCGCGATCTGGCTGCACTGCCACTCGCCGTGGCGCCCTGAGTCATAGGATCAAACTCGACGATGATAATTATTGTTTCGGCGAAATATTATCTCTTGAAATTATCTGGTTTTACGCCTATTGTTTCGAGTCGCGTGATTATTACGCCAATGCGTAATGCTCTAGAATATTCCCAAAAACTCCCAAATTACTGTTCACGCGCTCTCGATACTTTTCTCTCTCTAGTTATTCGTCATCCGTTACTGGGAACGGTTGTCGAGTATCGGCGTCTTCAGGCATATCTTTATACACGCCTCAACTATTTAACGGAAAATGAAGCGCAGGTAGTTAGCATCGACGGAACTACAGTTGTGGGCCTAAATTGATTAACCAACCTTTCCATGAAATCGCTCCTCACTGGGATCCTTGGAGTTTATCTAGGCTTCTATCAAAACAATTATGCAAAGGCGCGCTAAATCGAGCGATGACCATCGCGCGGTAATCATCACGTGGGAAATGTTGACTATTTGCCTATTAAGTAGTTCGACCCTCGGGAGCAGCTCGAGCAACTACGCCAAGGATGGCGAAACTATAGATTTCCTGTCTCAACCGATATGCAGCAGGCTATAAACAAAAATTGGAAAAGCCTAAATACAGGGTGACGTGGTGCGCATCGGTAACGCTAAAGCAGCCTTCGCGGAAGTATAGGAGAGCGGCTGGAGTAAAAAATTATTTAAAATTCATCGAATACCCGCGCCTCGACACCCATTCGTGTACATAAATCGTGTTTAAAGAACGAGCCGATTGAAGGCATTTATTATGCTAAAGAACTATCGAGAGTCTGTCTACCGGCTGGCTCGACGACCGTTGAAAAGAAGAAAATCGAAAAACCTTGATATTCCCTCTCGTTGTCATGAGTTTGACTTCCAGAGGATTTTTCTATCTCGTGCTGCCGAGTAACAGCAGTATGAAATATTTTCCGGAAAATACCACCACCAAATTCGCAACGAAATTACCGCGTCAATCAAATCTTGATGGAGAGTGGGCAGTAGCAGTTGCGGAAATTAGCTATCTCACGACAATTTTTCATATCCAACGATCCAACAATACTGTGTCGCTCGAGCATGGTGATTATGACAAAATTCATATTAACATGCTCACGAAACGCCGAACAGAGTCTGATACCGTACCGTTCGGTACGTATCGTTCTATCGATACATTATTGGAAATCGTTTACCGTCTATAACTTAATATCTTGAGGGGAAACGAACGCATCACGGCTGTGTCAAAGTTTCTCGAGTGTGCGACGATAATCGTTATCCTAAATTGAGCGCCCTGCAGGTATCGCGAAGCTGTTGGGCTTCGATGGAGAAACTTGCGAGCATATATGGCCGACTAATGCCGCACCATACGTCGGTAAAAATACCCGCATCGAGATCTATATAAGCGACGAGTACGGTCGACCGATACCATTCGAAGAAGGAACGTTGACGGTGACACTGCAATTCAAACGCCTGCACTGAACATGGAGTACTACGATGTTAATGAGGATCTACAGTCAGGGTTAGGCCATCGTGGATACGGGTTTATATCGGTACACCGAATCAGCGTGGTCACGGTATCGACAGCTTTCTCGAAGGATTATTTCGGCACGTATTCCCACTGCTGCGGTAGGGGGAAGGGGTCGTTGGTAAAGAAACGCTCCGAACAGGTGCAAATATCGCCAGCGACTTGTTGAAGGAAAGCGTTTGTTGTGACCTGGAATGTAGCATTTTCTCACAACATTCAGCGACCTCCTATAAAACCCTCAACCTGCTTCTCACAATGGAACAGGGCAACAGCGTTGCCCAAATAATTGCAATAACGCCTTATCAGCAATTGCAATAGTAGAACAGGGCCCAGAGGCCAACATTAAGCAACACCACACAAGTAGTCGCAATATTGCTTCTTCAGCAAATTGCAGAACAGAGAAGCAGGTCACCGTCACGATTAAGTCATCGCGACGCATCGAGGAATCGAGGCAGTCTTGACCTGGGCAAGGACGGGTTTGGTCGGACGGCAAAATAATCACTTTATAACCTAATCAGACCAAACTAGTCAATAAACATACAGTGTTTTTGGTAGCTATCGAGTTGGAGTTACACTCATTTGGAGAAGATCCCAAATCTCTACCCTGAATCCTGCGTCAATCCTATAACGCCGAATTCCGGGACACAACAGAAGGAAAATGTACGAGAGTCTCCGTAACGCAGAACAATCAAAGATCTACTATATAGCAAAAGTAAGCCACGGAGCGTCAACGTACCGGCAAGAATCTGCCAGATCAGCGCGCTGGGGCCAGCCCTTCACGCCAGCGACCTACATTTGCCAACAGCCCAAGCACGCGCTGGACTCCTCACGTTACGCTGCGATACTGGGGCACAATGCAGTATCGTGCGGGTGCATGAACTTCGCGACGATACGCCAATCGAGGATGAAGTAATAGAACTCCTCGGCGTGGGAGGAGCACCACTGCGTACATTATGTAAAGCACAGCTGGAGATAAAAACTCCAGCAGCCATCATGAAACTCCACGTGGTTGACAAAGATGTACCACTGGGAGTAGACGGACTGTTGGGCATGGACTTAATAGTAAAATATAAGGCCAACATACTGCGTGGCAAAACATTCGAAATTTTCAGAAAAAAAATTCCCTTTGTACACGAAGCACGGCATGTAGAATTGCCTCTGCGGACGGAATTCCTACTGTGGGCACGAAGGCCGAAGGAATGCACTGGATACGTAAACAAACAGGAAATTCGGCCCGGAATAACAATAGGAGAAGGAATCGTGTCAATCAACGCACACGCATGTCCTGTGTTAATAATTAACACGCTTAGCAAGGCCCAAGTAATAACACGACCAACGATCGAGTTAGAGGAACTCACATGGGACGAAGTTACCCAAGAAAAAGGAGCGTTTAGAGAGAATCTGACTGGAGGTCAGAGGGGACTCGCACTTAAATCCGGAAGAGGAGGAGAAACTCCGGGAAATTTGCGAAGCATTCCCCGACGCGTTTCACCTGGAAGGAGAAAAGTTAGGTTGCACTAACACAGTTGAACATCAGATCTCGTTAAAATCAGGGACTAGGCTAATTAAGGCACGTCCATACAGATTACCAGGGGAACATCGAAAAGAGGTAGAAAAACAGGCGCAACAAACGCTAGAGGACGGAATAATCCGTCCCAGCACGAGCCAGTGGAATGCTCAATTGCTCGTCGTACCAAAAAAGGCAGACGTCGATGGCACAATTCGAAAAAGAGTCGTCGTCGATTTTCTCAAATCAAATCTGGCGACCGAAGGCGACTCATATTATTAACGAAAAACCAATATTAACGAAATACTGGATCAGTTGGGAAAAACAAAGTACTTCACGACCTTGGATCTCGCGTCAGGATTTCATCAAATCCCGATGGCATAGGAGGACAAGGCGAAAACCGCTTTCTGCACACCCATGGGTCACTATGAGTACAACCGAATGCCATTCGGACTAAAAAATGCACCTCCTACGTTCCAACGGTTAATGGATACTGTTCTGACAGGATGACAGGGCATCAAGTGTTACGTCTACCTGGATGACATCGTCATTTATGAAACCTCTCTCTCCGAACATAATGGCCGTTTAAAGGAAGTACTAACAAAGTTAAGATCAGCGAATTTGCGAGTTCAGCCTCGAAAATGCCGATTCATGCGTAAAGAAACGCAATATCTCGGTCACATAATAACCGAGGTAGGCGTTAAGCCAGACGAAGGAAAAATATCAGCTGTAAAAAATTATCTTGTACCAAAAAACGTTAAGGGAGTTCAGTCATTTATGGGACTGGCCGGTTATTACCGCCGTTTCATCAAGTGTTTTGTAAAAATCGCAAGACCATTAACGGACTTAACAAAAAAGGAAGTCAAATTCGAGTGGATGGAACAACGACAGGCCGCGTTAGAACAATTAAAAGATGCGTTGACTACCGCACCGATTCTGCAATACCCCGATTTCACAAAGCGTTTCGTAGTTACTACGGACGCGTCGGAAAAAGCGATCAGCGCAATATTGTCACAAGGGAAAATCGGAGAAGATTTACCCATTTGCTACGCTAGCCGAACTCTAAACAAGGCCGAGACAAATTATTCCACCATTGAAAAATAATTACTTGCTATCGTATGGGCTGTAAATCAATTCCGACCGTATATTTACGGCACCAAATTTATCACCGTCACGGACCATAAACCATTAACATGGTTATTCGGGGTCAAGGATCCTGGGTGAAGATTGATGAGGTGGAGAATTAAATTGGAGGAATACGATTACGAAATACAATGCAAAGCAGGAAAAATAAACACAAACGCCGACGCTTTGAGCAGAACATATGCGCTCACACGAGCCCAAGCGAAAGAGAAAGAAACAAACGGGGAAGAAGACGGCGCGAAGCACGACAAACGTGAGAAAGCGAGATAGAAGGAGCGCCCGCTGACGGCCCACGAGGTCCCGCCATACTGAAAACACGTCCAGAGGAAGCGCGGTAGAGGAGGAAGCGCGCCGTGCGTTACGCGGACCTCCGAGAAGCATCGACAAGACGAGCGAGAAGGATAGCTGCAGCAGTGGCGGAGGTAGCCTGAACAAACAAGAGCGCCTTGATATTATAAAAGAATATCACTATGCCCCTCTAGGTGGACACCAGGGCATTACGCGAACTCTACAGCGTGTGAAGCAAAAATATAATTGGTCAGGAATAAAAAAGGACGTCACCGCCTACATTCAGAGGTGTGACAAATGCCAAAGAAACAAGGCAGGGAAAACAGTGAAGGTCCCGATGGTCACAACGGACACGCCAACGCACGCGTTCGAGAAGAGTGCCGTCGATATACTCACCTTTCAGGATTTGCTCACCAAATATAGCGTAGCAATGCCCCTAGAAAATCAAGAGGCAAACACGGTTGCGAAAGGACCGGCAACCGAAATCATCTGTAAATTCGGCATCCCATCAACTATCCTTTCGGATCAAGGAACAAATTTCTTGAGCTCAATCTTTAAAGGGATGTGCGAACTGTTCGGAATTTACAAAATCCAAACAACCGCGTATCACCCACAATCGAACGGAGCATTGGAGAGATCTCATCGAACTCTCGCAGGATATTTTAAAAAATTTATCAGGGAAGATCAAAAGGATTGGGACGAATGGTTACGGTATGCGATGTTTGCATACAACACCACGCCACACACGGTAACAAAACTCACCCCACGGAATGGTTTTCGGTGAGAAGGCAGAATTACCGACAGCATTAAGACAAGCCCCGCGAGCAACTTACTCACACGAGGATTACGCCGCAGAGTTACGGAAACGCCTGCGAATGGCGTGGCAACAGGCCCACGAACATGTGGAGGGGGCTAAGGAAAAGGCCAAAGAATATTATGATCAGAACGCCTCGGCGGTGGAGTACCGCCCAGGCGACAGCGTCCTCCTGTATGACGACGCGCTCAGGCGAGGACGCTCTGCCAAGCTCACACCCAAGTGGGTGGGGCCTTACACGGTCCGAAGCCACGAGCCAGGGGAAACTTATCTTATCGGCTGCGGGCGGAAAACAACGGGAGTACACGTAAACCGCATCAAAGCATATGTCACCCGCCAGCCAGGGCACCGTACACACAAAGACAAACACTTCAACACCGTCAAGGAAGGTCATCGAACCGCGGAGAGCCCCGCACGGCTCAGCAGGAAAAGAAAAGAGAGAGGAAAGAGAAAAAGGAGAGAGAAAAATTAAAACATTAGTAGGAGAGCCCGAAGGCATCCCCACGCACGAAAAAAAACAAAAAAAAAAGATATAAAACATTACCAAGGAAGCCCACGGAGGTTTCCCCATGCACGCGCCCCTGAAATGAGGAAGAAGGGGGTATAAAATAAGGAAAAATAAACAAATTTCATTTTTTTGTCAATACAGCCTGTCCCAAAAGAGTCGAAAGATCTCTGAAGGGGTGGTAGATCTCGAAATTCTGAATCAAAAAGTCCACAGCGGTTTTTCGATCCGGTGCACCCCTGATGAGTTATTAATAATTAATGACAGCCAATAATACGCGTGGGCTGGGCGGCGCGTGGTGGTGTGCGTGTGACGGTGTGCCCGGCCGCACCGCGAGAGGCAGGGCTACGCCGCGCGACGTGGATGTGTGTGTGTGCATGGGTGTGAGGGCCCAAGCTAGGCAGCACGCGTTGATTGTATTGAAGGAGAACGCGAAAAAAATAAGTAGCGCCCCGCGATGATACATTATCATAAATGGATGATGAATGAATTAAATGAATTCATGTGGAATTGTAAATCCTTAATGGAAAGCGAAATTTCTACTAAAGCCGTTAAAATTCCATTTCTTTATTTACTTAAACTAAAAATAAACATCAGCTTGGCGTTTTGTCATACGATATTTTTACATTATTGATTGAAAACAAAAAAAATTATGCGCTTTAATGGTCGAAGTTAACGCATGCTAATTAATTTATTTTCATGAACGAATCGTCTCGAGATAATTGAATTTAAGGTGTTTTTCTGAAGAGGGAAATAGCGAATATCCCGAGAGGTAAATATTTTCAAAACTCTCGACACGGAGAAATAGAAATTTCAACATTTCAGTCTGCGAATATTTCACAAAATGTATATAGTTTCAACAAATCATAATTTGCCGACATTTTTAGGGTTGAGGAGAGGATAAAATCCTCTCTTAAAAATTCAAGCGTCCCTTCGAACGGTGAGTATGTATACATGTAAAAAATGTTACAAATATATTTTTTTTGCAATGATTCATTATCATTTATTATTATTCGTGTTATGTAATTATTATACAACACAAAAAATGTCAGTACAAAGATTTCAACACAACATCTCCCAATTATTATTTTCGGGATCCTCGGAGGTGTCGGGTACATTTTAATAACTTTTGAATCTTTCTATTATTCTTAATTCTATTTAAATTCTCAACAATCGTTGGAAAAAATTATTCTGATAATTGTTGAAACACTGCTAGGAATTTTTTACATTTCCAATTTTTAGTCTTACAGTTTTAGCAGTTCGTTGTAATTTTTTTCTTTTTGTTTTTGCATAAGAATTTTTTTCTTTTTGTTTTTGCATAAGAATTTTTTTTAATGATTGTTGTGATTTTAAATGAAATTATGAACACAATTTTGTTTGCCGTGCAGATGTTTTTGAAGTATTATGTATTTCGAAGGATTCAAAAGTTATAAAAATACACCCGACACCTCCCAGGATCCCGAAGAATAATAATTACGAGATGTTGTGGTGAAATGTTTGACGTTTGACGAATACTGACGTTGTTTGTGTTGTACAATAACTACACAACACGAATAACAATAAATGATGATCAATCATTGCAAAAAAATGTATTTCTAATATTTTTTACATGTACATACTCACCGTTCAAAGGGATGCTTGAATTTTTAAGGAGAGGAGATCATCCACTCCTCAATCCTAGAAATGTCTGCAAATTGTGATTTGTTGAAATTAAATACATTCTGTGAAATAATCACAGACTGAAATGTTGAAATTTCTATTTCTCCGTGTCGAGAGTTTTGAAAATTTTTACCTCTCAGGATATTCGCTATTTCCCTCTTCAGGAAAACACCTTAAATTCAATTATCTCGAGACGATTCATTCGAGAAGTAAGGAGGAAGAGTCATTGATCGAGTTGATTATCTCACTCATCAATTAACTAAGTCAGACAATCATGAAAATAAATTAATTAGCATGCGTTAACTTCGACCATTCAAGCGCATAATTTTTTTTTGTTTTCAATCAATAATGTAAAAATATCGTATGACAAAACGCCAAGCTGATGTTTATTTTTAGTTTAAGTAAATAAAGAAATGGAATTTTAACGGCTTTAGTAGAAATTTCGCTTTCCATTAAAGATTTACAATTCCACATGAATTCATTTAATTCATTTATCATCCATTTATGAAAATGTATCATCGCGGGGCGCTACTTATTTTTTTTCGCATTCTCCTTCAATACAATCAACGCGTGCTGCCTAGCTTGGGCCCTCACACCCATGCACACACACACGTCCACATCGCGCGACGTAGCCCTGCCTCTCGCGGTGCAGCCGGGCACACCGTCACACGCACACCACCACGCGCCGCCCAGCCCACGCGTATTATTGGCTGTCATTAATTATCAATAACTCATCAGGGGTGCATCGGATCGAAAAACCGCTGAGGACTTTTCGATTCAGAATTTCGAGATCTACCACCCCTTCAGAGATCCTTCGACCCTTTTGGGACAGGCTGTATATTGTTACAACTAATAACAAAAAAGAAAAATACGAAAATTTAAAACAGCCAGGGCACTGGCACGTCAGTGCCCCGGAAAAGGGTCGGCAGCCACCACATTGTGGGCCGGCTGAGGAAACATGATTCCCCTGGAACCAAGTCCTCGTAGAAAAGGCGACACAGGCCGAGTACATCGGCCTGTGTCCGCTCACCCGTATCACTCCACTTAACCTCTTCGCGGGATCGGCGATCGTCCCCCCACAGCCGATCTACCGTCTCGCGTAGACGACATCGCCACCGACGGACGCCCACGGCGTGCGAAACAAAATTTTTCTTCCACCAGCCGAAGGCCAGGTACCGCTGACTCTCTTGCGAAGGCGAGGAGCCTGAAACGAATAAGAAAACAACAACAAAATAAATAAAAAATATATATACTATGACGTCCCCCTCGTCGATGCGGGGAGAACGTCAAAATTATCCCGAGAAATTTTTCCCGGTGCGGCGCGTGGGGAGCGTATCAGCTCTCGTGGTGTTGGTTGGGCGCCAGCTCGCGATGAGCAGAATCGGTGTGTGACGGCTCGGTTCTTCCTTCCGAGGTATCCCAGAGGCAGTTCTCCGACACTACGGCTTCTTACCCTGAACCCCGGGGGTTCTCCCGGCACGATAGTCGACGCACCGCACGCTCAAAGCCGGGTGAGGGGGCGGAGGAACTGGAATGGGGGGGAGGGGACGCCAAGCAGCGCAAACCACGCAAAAAAACCTAAAACTTACACGGCTGTGCCGCGGAGAGAAACGCCAGCGTATATTATAAAATAACCAAAAAAAAATTATAAAGCGGAATACTCGTGACCAGACGCGAATTGATCGCAGCAGAACCGTGAGATACTCGCAGAACAGACGCGAGAAGCTCGCAAGCGAGACGTTAGTTAATTGCGAAAGAACCGTGAGCTAATTACAACGAAACGCGAGTCCATTGCAAAAGAAATTCGGATTAATCGCAAGCGAAACACAAAATAATTACAAACGAATTGTGACGTTAGTCGCACAAGAAGTACTAAATAATCCTGAAAGAAGCGCTACATAAATTCGAAATAATTACAAAAGAAGTTCGAAATACTCGCCAAAAAACTCGAGATAATCGCAAACGAAATGTAAAACAGTTACGAGGGAAATGCGAAATAGTCGCTATCGAAGCGTGTAGGAGTTACCAAAGAACGCTCGACAATCGCAAACGAGGTTCGAAATAATCGCCAAAAAAAATTCGAGTCAATCGCGAGCGAACCGCAAAATCCTCACAGACGGAATGCCATATAACAAAAAAAAACAGCTAAATAATTCCGACAGAAGCGCTAAATCAAGTCAGAATAAGTCCCAAAAGAACGCTACATAATCGCGAAAGAAGCGCTAAATCAAGTCCGAATAATTCCCAAAAGAGCGCTAAATAATCGCGAAAGAACGTGAAAGGCTTACAGACTAAATGCAAAATAATTCCTAGAAACTCAAGAGAAAATGGCAAAAGAACTCGCCAGAGACAGGGATAAACGGAACGCGACTCTCTCACACCGTACACACACGCTCTCCCCCGTAGTTTCCTCTGACTGCCGGCGATGCTCCCTCGCTACGTTGTCCGCCGGTCGTTCGGTCGCGTGGATACGCGGCCCCCGGGGGTCGAGGAGCGCCGCGAGGGCGTGTCGTTGGGGCGCAATGAGCGAAAATCCTCACTCGCCCAGTCGCTGCGTCGGTGAATTCCAAGAGCACTGCCAAAGCGTTACCGTCGAGGCGCAGTGAGAGAGAGTTCTCACTCGCCGAGTCGCTGCGTCTTCGATATCCCAGAAGCGTTGCGAAAGTGCTATCGTCGAGGCGCAGTGAGAGAGAATTCTCACTCGCCGAGTCGATGCGTCTTCGAAATCCCAAAAGCGCTGCGAAAGTGTCGTCGTCGAGGCGCAGTGAGAGAAAATTCTCACTCGCCGAGTCGCTGCGTCTTCGAAATCCCAGAAGCGCTGCGAAAGTGTCGTCGTCGAGGCGCAGTGAGAGAAAATTCTCACTCGCCGAGTCGCTGCGTCGTCGCTGAGCACCTCCTCGACACCCCGGCCGATGCGCTGGCTCCTCTCGACGGTGGCTGGCGACGATGATCCCCTGGGGACGCAAATGGCACACGGCACACACACTCTCTCACAACAGCCACGCGTTGGCCACTCACTCTCTCTCGCAACCGGGAACGCGGGGGCCGGATAGGGATGAAGGGCACGGGGCTTTCGACAAGGCTTAACCTACAAATAGACGCGCACGAAACGTCAGTTTTCCCCCCTCGGGGGACGGGTCACCGACGATCGGCGCTTTCGGATCCGCAAAACAAACACAGAGATCGGGGGAGGGCCGCCGCTGCACACGCACTACTTCGCGATTGTTTTCGCGGCGCGACACCAACACGCCGGTACGAACGCTCGCACCGGTGACACACACGAGGGGCTTGTTGTTATTTTGCTGCGCGAGCTGGCCGTCTCGCCCCGCCAACGCGCGAGAACCGAAGGAAAGAAAAAAAAACAATGCGAACGACGAAAGCTCGGTTTTAAAAAAAAATTTAACCGAGAGTCGCACACTCGACTTTCAAGGACGGGATTCTCCCGTTTTCTTTTGCCGTGAGGCGGCCAACGACGCGATGATCGGCCAAAAGCCCCGAAATATTGCAACGCCCGCGCCGCGACCACGCGGGAGAGAAGAGAAAATAAACGAGGACTCACCGCGTGCTTCCTCGTTCCTCGCTACGCATTTCGCTCGATTCGTTCTTCCTCCCTTCTTCGGAAAACTTGCCTCCTCTACACGGATCTTCTTTCTTTTCGTTTTTCGCCTCTTCCTACTCTCCTTTCGCTTAGATTTTCCACCGTCTCTTCGCCTTTCGTTTTACTTTTCGCCTTTCTCTTTTCGCCACTACCTTTCTACCGTCTCTTCGCTTTTCGTTGTACTTTTCTCTTTTTTTCTTTTCGCCACTACCTTTCTATACGCCGGCTCGCTATACAA
This sequence comes from Heteropelma amictum, assembly GCA_959613375.1. Lineage (NCBI taxonomy): Eukaryota > Metazoa > Arthropoda > Insecta > Hymenoptera > Ichneumonidae > Heteropelma > Heteropelma amictum. The sequence goes on from OY390725.1 coordinate 2,738,880, forward strand.
TGAATCTAACATGGCGTCGGCTTTTCGCGGTTGCCGATCTTTTTTTCGCGCGCCAGGCGGGGAGTTTTGCGCGCGGACTTCCGTGACATTAGTCACAAGTTTGCCGCAGTCCCCGCCTGGCGGCGCGGTGGGCCTCGGCAACGAGGGCCGAGGCGTATACGGCTCTAGAGGGGAGACTCCACGAGTCTGTACATCATTGCTGGACAAACAGTGGCGCCCTCGTCGCCGGGTTTACTCGCGGTAGTGCAGTCGGCAGCCCCTCCGTGACACAACGTCACAATACATATAATAATAATAATAATAGTAAAAGTAGGGGAGAAAAACTGACGAATACCAGCTCGTACGTCTCTCCTTTATCACGAAAAACGGCACTTCCGCCTTCCAAATACAACGAATCCATCTGAAAACAAAGGATAAGGGGCACATTACAAAATTAAAAATAAAATTAAACAAAGAGATACAAAAAAAAACGTACGAATACTTACGATATTCTCTCGTTGAGGTCTCGTCGCTAAATGAGAAAACACCTCGTTGAATACAATCCCTCGAGGTGGAAAACACACCGAACGTGGTACTTCGGTGGGGCAAAATCGCGAAATCAACAAAAATCGCGAAAAAATACGAATTCCATCAACTCCAAGCGAGTTAGAAAATAAAATTTCTCAATACAAGTGGGAAAAGGATAGAAAAATAACCAGGCGATATTGTCCGCAGGTTATTACCCCTCGTCGCAATCGCCGCCGATGGGGACGGAAAAGCATACCGGGTGGACAAATTTTCGGTTTGCCCAGGGTTATACTTAGAGGAAATCGGAACACTGTCAATAACAAGCGACATTTGGAAGCTAGTTATGAAGATAGATCTAGGATATCTAAAGACCAGAGAAATTGAGTTGAAAAACACATTAACAAAACCAGCGGAACTGTGCAGCCGGCTGGCCATCGAAGACACCTTGTGTAACACAGTCGCTAACACAGGCAGAAAAATGCTCGACAAAGTCGAACGCGAGCTACAAGCCGTATACGATATAACAGGTGGCAAAACAACACGACACCGAAGAGGAAACATCAACGGTCTCGGATCAATTATAAAAGCTGTAACGGGTAACATGGACGCTCAGGATGCCGCAGAAATAGACTATCGACTCAACAAAATCTGAGCCAATCAAAATTCTATCGAGGATGCGTTAAAAGATAATATCTAGGTCCTTGACAACGTCGTCCATCTATTTAACAAAACAACGACCCAATTGGAGATGCATCAGGAATTGCTGCGCACTCTAATCATAGGAGTACGTGATGAACTAGTAAATAGCCTAAACCAACTAAATAGCCTAAACGAGCGTCAACAAATAGACGAAAGGTTAACAACAACGGAAGTCATAGTCGACTCTCTTTTAGGCGATGTACGACAACTGGCAAACTTTATAGCTGGACTATCAAAGGGAGTAGTCAGCCCTAGCGTGTTACCGCCAAGACAACTCGCGAATTATTTGAAAAATGCTATCGCATATCGCCCGAGAGGTCTTATATTTCCAACTCCATTAAAACCAGAGGAAATGTCAAAGTTAATGGAAATGAGCGAAATAGGCGCGTATTGTAACGATGTCGACCTAATCCTTGTAATAAAAATACCGTTGCTAAATTACGAAGAATACATAATAAATAAAGCATATCCATTACCAGCAAAAATAGATAAGCATAGTTATCAGTTTCTGGAAATTACAAATCCTCTCGTAATAGTAGAAAGAACGCGAAAACCTTGCATTTTGATGAACGAAGTCAAATTGAAATCATGCAAAAAATGTAAATCACATTTTTATTGTGCGCCAAAACATGCTTCACTAGCCGTACACGTATGCACAGCGTGCGAAACATCTATATGTATAACGCACAGCATAAATCAAGCACATTGTAACAGACGAATCATCGAATTGAATAACACACTGATAATTCCGCTTGAACGACAAGGGAAATGGTTATACGTAACGCCGGAGCCCGAAACATTACTAATACATTGCCGACAAAATCCCGCAGAACACGTAATATTAACAGGCGTAGGGACTCTGGCTTTGGACGGCAAATGTTCCGTCACAACCCCTAATTTTAGGCTCGAAACGCCCGGGGAAATTACACAAAATGTATCTCACGAGTTTTTACCTCAGATAAACTCAACATTTTTGGAAAAAAAAATCCCCATTTTACAGTACACCTCGTTAATCGCAGAATTGCCACATAAATTAATCAATGACGCAACAGAAATAAATAAACTAGGCGAACGCTTAGACGCACTGAGAACGAAAGTCAACCACGTAAAACACACTGAAATAACATATCAAATCGCAATAGGCAGTTATTCAGTAGGTGCGATCATACCGATAATACTCGGAACGACTTGCATAATTTTGTACCTGCGTCGGCGCAAACAACAAAGTACAGTTGCGATTTACAGCGAGCCTTCACGGCCGAGCGATGCGTCATCCGATAATCACAAACCGCCGAAACTCACTGTCACAGGCAAATTCGTGCGAAACGCACCACAAACAAATTCGACATGAGTAATATTTACTATGCATTAAAAAGTATGAGGTTATAACTGGGAAACAACACACACAGAATAAGATATATGAGATATTCTAAAGTATAAAACGAACAAAAATGTACACAAACTTTGTAAGCCAAAGGACCAGCCACAAGACCACAATAATCTCGGGAGAGATTCAATCTCCCGAAGGGGGAGGGATGTTGTGACCTGGAATGAAGCATTTCCTAACAACATTCAGTGACCTCCTAAAAAACCCTCAACCTGCTTCTCACAATGGAACAGGGCAACAGCGTTGCCCAAATTGCAACAACGCCTTATCAGAAATTGCAATAGTAGAACAGGGCTAAGAGGCCAACATTAAGCAACACCACACAAGTAGTCGCAATATCGCTTCTTCAGCAAATTGCAGAACAGAGAAGCAGGTCACCGTCACGATTAAATATCACGACGCATCGAGGAATCGAGGCAGTCTTGACCTGGGCAAGGACATGTTTGGTCCCACGGCAAAAGAATCACTTTATAACGTAATCAAACTAGTCAATAAACATACAGTATTTTTGGTATCTATCGAGTTGGACTTACACTCATTTGGAGAAGATCCCAAATCTCTACCCTGAATCCTGCGTCAATCCTCTAATGCCGAATTCCGGGACACAACACGTTAGTCTCAAAGATGCTTTCAATGCGAGGGCGCGTGAATCGCGAGACAATTTAAAACGATAAGCCGCTGAGAAAATTCAGAAAATCATGTCTGGCTCTGGCTATAAAAAGAAAAAAATGATGCGAAAGCGTCATTCGAGCAACGGCCGTGTGACAAAACGTGTCGCTACGGCGAAGAAGAGGAAGAGGAGGAGGAGCAGTGTAAAAAAAATAAAAAAACACAGAAGAACAAGAGTGGAAAAATTCATCGATTCCCCCATTGAATTCGTTATACCCGGTCAGGGTGATGAGTACATCGATCTCGCTCACACCATGCTCAATCTGCGCGTGTAAATAAAAAATCCCCCGCCGTCAATGATTTCCACCTCGAAGGATGCTTCCGTCGGCATGCCTTTCGTCGGTCCCATCAACAATCTTTTACACTCCATGTTCAATCAAGTTGACGTGTACTTGAATCAAAAACTTGTCTCGCCACCGAATAATGCTTACACATATCGCGCATACATAAAAACACTGCTGAATTATCGCCCTGCTGCTAAAGAATCTCACCTCGCTTCTGTATTGTGGTATGACGACACCCCTGGGAATACGGACGATGCTACCGGTGTACAAAACGAGGGCCTGTAAAAACATTCAGAGTTTCTCACCATTGGGAAAACGTTCAATCTACTCGGTCATCTGCATTGCTATACCATCAGGAGAATCAGGACGAAAGGATAACACGACGAATTTACGATAATGATCCAAAATTTCAATTCCTAACACGAAAAGGTGTTTTCGTATGATTTTTTTCAAAACTTCAGAATTCGAACATCTCGGACGATGATTTTGCGCATGCTCGTGACTTGTAGACAACGTTCAATGTGTGAACATTGGGTGAATATTTGGGCTTATACCTGAAAACAGATGCATTACTTTTGGCGTACATTTTCGAAAATTTCCGACAAAATTGCATGGAAACATATGCTCTCGATCCTCTGCATTATTATACGGCTCCGGGTCCCTCGTTTGACGCGATACATAAGGGCACCGGTATCGAACTAGAACTTTTTACCGATGTCGACATGTTAATGTTCATCGACAAGGGAATCCGCGGTGGTGTGGCACAGTGTTCGAATAATTACGCGAAAGCTAACAACGCTAAATACGCTGAAGGATAAATACGATTCAAAAAAAGAAGAATCATATTCGATGTATTTCGATGTCAATAATCTTTATGGTGCGGCTATGAGCGAGGCCTATTATTACCCTATATCTTTTTCGCTTGGGTGGAAAATTTCCAAAAGGACATTGAAAATATTCCAGATGATTCTCCAGTCGGTTATATTTTCGAAGTCGATCTCGAGTATTCTCGCGAGTTACACGATAATCACAAAAACTTGCTGTTGTGTCCCCAACACTTTGCATCTGAGGGTCGAGGTTCGAAAAAATTAATGACAATATTGTTGGCGTAAGACAAATACGTTATTCACTACAGAAATTTGAAACAGTGTATAAAATTGGGTCTTCGTGTAACACACATCCATCGCGTGCTAAAGTTTCGACAGATGCCCTGGCTCAAGAAATACATCGCCATGTATACGAAATTGAGAAAAAAATCGAACGAGTTTGAAATTTTTTTTCACAAATTGATGAATAATGCCGTATTCGGGAAAACAATGGAACATGTTCAGAAGAATAAAAAATTGAGGCTCGTGACAGAATGGCATTGACGGAAGGGAGGGGGGGGGGGGACACAGATCGCTCAACTAACCTTTCACAGTTGCACTATATTCGACCATGATATGGTGATAATAGAACTCAACAAGGCCAGCGTTTTATTCAACAAACCCCCATATACAGTACCGGACCAAAAAAAGTACGCACCGTTCAATTTTTATTTATGTACAATTCTTATTGTAAATTTCATCAATTAACCAGATATTGAGCAGTCATGTTGAAAGTTCATTGTTTTGCCTTTTACTCTACCGTTGAAACAATGTTGCGAATATTCGAAACCCGAGAGAAAACGATCGCGGCGCAAAGACTGCTTGTTATAGTATGTTGGACAAAAAAAGTACACACTCAAAGTTTACATAGATTCATCAGTGACAACAAAGCGATTTTCTCTCAACGAAGCTTAGGAAGGCAAACAGATTGGAAACATTTAGTTTTGACGATCTTTCGGCCAGTTATCAATATTCTATATTCTTTATTCGAAAATGTGAGCCTGAACATTTCCGACCGAACAGTCCGCAGGAGACTTCGAGAAGCAGGCTTTAAAGGTAGTTTTGCAAAACGTAGGCCTTTTATTCGCAACGTAAATAAAGTCAAGCGCCTCGAATTTGTGAAAAAATATGTTAACAAGACGATTTGGTTCTGGAAAAAAGTTATTTGGAGTGGCGAAAGCAAGTTTGACTTATTCGGGCATAAACGACTATCTCGCGTTTGGTGTAAGCCGAGTAAACAACTCCGCGAAAGAAATGTCCAAAAGACTATTAAGCACGAAGGAGAGAGTGTCTTAGTGTAGGGTTGCTTTGCGTGGTCGGGAGTGGGAAATTTGGTTCCAATCAATGGTATCATGACCACCGATATTTATATTGATATTATAAACGAAAATCTGGAGAAATCACTCTTAAAAATCGGCCTGCAGAATGACTTTATTTTTCAACAGGATAACGATCCTAAACATGCGGCCCGAAAATCGTCGGCTTTTTTCCGTTCTTCACGTATTAAATTTTGGACCAACATGTTGATAAAGGCGATGTAACAAGCAAAGGAAAACTTTTCGACGCTTTGCGGGAGACTTGGGACAAAATTAACGAACAGCAAATTCGCAACTTAGTGGAAAGTATGCCTCGGCGTTTACAGGCTGTTATCGAAGCAAAAGGTGGTCACACAAAATATTAAATGCGTAATGTGTTCACAATTTTTTTTTTTTCGTTGGGTGCGTACTTTTTTTTGTCCACCCCAAAATTGGCATTCTACGCATTAAAATTATTTGCGTTCAGCTCTCAATTTTTTTTGTGATTATCCAGTGAAAATGTAAGCATGAACTTATGAACTATCGTTGACACTGCATTGGAAGTAGTCCATTATCTATTTTCGTAAGTATACAACTGCAATATTGAATTTTGAACAGTGCGTACATTTTTTTGTCCGGTACTGTACGTAGGATATTTGATCCTCGACATCTCGAAACTTTGGCTCTACGACTTTCACTTTTATTATATGAAAATAACTTTTGGACAACGAGCGAAATTACTGTGTACAGACACCGACGGCCTCATCTATTACATCAGAGTAGCCGACGTTTACCAAATTATGAAAGAAGATATACACAAATTTGACACTTCGGATTATTCGGTCGATGATCCGTATGGAATTCCACAAGCTAATAAAAAATTATTGGGTCTGATGAAAGACGAAAACAACGGTAATATTATAGAGGAGTTTATCGGACTGAGGGCAAAATTGTATGCCTATAAAACTTTTGGTGATAATGGTGAAAAATAGCGGGCAAAAGGCGTCAAGCGCTCAACGTTCAAAACTATTACGCTTGACGACTAGAAAAAGTGCCTATTTGAACATAAACATGTAGTCAAGCCTCAAAATTTGATTCAGAGTGAAAAACATGTTCACACTGCAACACAGAAAAAAATTGCTCCAAACTGAAGAAATGATAAAAGAATGTTGATGTATGATTCAACCGTTACACTACCATGGGGTTACTCGTTAGTATAACCTAATATTTTATATCGATTAGGTGGAATTGGACATGTTTTCGCCTATATTAGACGATCATGGTAAGAGCATATTTTTTATAAGCTCATCATTATCAGACATTTCTAAAAACCATCTAATTGTATTTATTTTTTACGCAAAAATCCGACTTCTCGAAGTTGGAGCGATGGGTCATCTTCGGTAAAATCTTCATCGATAAATCATATCGATGAGCCATCAGGATTGCGGAAGGATGAAAATAGCTTCATCAATGATGCAACGCGATGGGAACGCACTGAAAAATGCGTTCGATGGATGGATCAAAATCAATATTCACGTAAGTTCGAGCAAGCTGATGGAGCTGTAGTTGAACGGTAGTGATAGCGACGATGTATCAACATGGATTCCATCATCAGCAGATTCTGGTAATTTTAATATGACTCTTAAAACTTTACATGATTGAAATTCCGTTCGGATATTGCTCTTTTGAAATATCTCTGTTGCAGGGTATGAATCATGCGAAATCGAAAATCTGGCATAGCAAGAGCGGCACGTTGCGATGTTGAGTGAGAGTGAAAATCAGGAATGAAAAGATTTGTACACAAGTTTTGAATAAATAAATTTCATACAGTAGATTTATTTAGGGTACACTTCCGAAAACCTCCCACCTCCGATTGAGCTGTAATTTTGCACAGACCTTCCTTGGGATGTTCAAAGACAATCCCTGAAGGGATTTTTGGCGCGTGCGAATAGTTTTCGAGAAATTAAATTTTGAAAATTTGATTTTAGCACGCGCAGTATATGTGGAGTTTTCGATAATCAGTAAAGTAACTTTCCCGAGTTTTTGATACGTTCGAGCCCACATAAACCTGTTATAATCCCAAGGGGCGAGATTATAACGAGAGACGGGACGAGTGATTTCTGAGGACACGAGTGATTATACGAGAGTTTTGCGACGGAAACGCCTTTTCAGCGGCAAGTTCGCGTTGGCCGGAGCCTGGCTTGGCGCGGGAATGATGATGACCGAACGTAGACGAGTCGGTGGAGCTTTTACAGCTCTTCTTTCGTTTTTCAACGAAGTGGCGGTGGTCGGAGTCCTCAGGTGGCTTGAGGTGATTGAGTGATTGAGTGGCAATCGTATCTGTCTGGGTCGCGTTGTGATTCGACGTGTTTTTGAGGTTGAGACGGTTGAGATACGCGTGGGGCTTTGCAACTACCCGCACGATCTCCGTTACCGTTCGATGTCGGGGGGGGGGGGGGGGGGGGAGCCTGTGCGAGAGGGAAGGCGTCCTTAGAAGGATGTTTACGATTGACGACGTTCTGAGAAGAACGAATTGTGTTTGCGGCGTTCTGAGAAGATCGAGTTGTATTTGCGGCGTTCTGAGAAGATCGAGTTGTATTTGCGACGTTCTGAGAAGAACGAATTATGAGCGTGGATGGCCGTGTTGTTGCCTCCGCGAGGATTCGCGATCGAACGCGACGCTCCTCCGCACGATGGTCCAAACGAAGGAGATATGCGGGGTTTTTCTTCCTTGGCATTCCAGGAAGAGATGCAGGTAAGACGAAACAAGAGACTTAAACGTGTTTCTTGATTTGATACTAGCTTTAATTATACTTTTCTACAGGAGTCGGTGTTGCTGCAGGAGAACCTGTTCGGTTCGCTTGCGATGGCTGAGTGTCCAGTTCAGCGAGACTGGAACTCGCTATATACTCCCGCGGGAGGCGATGTAGCGCGCGGATTGGCGGAGGTGCGCGGGGTAGGGCAGCCGTATCGTGAGGCTGCTCATTCGTGCGCTCGTGGGTTTCTTGCGTAAGTGTTTTTCTTATATCTATATTTTTGCACTAATCTTTTCCTTTTAGGATATCGACGTCTTATATTACATAGGATTGCTGCGTATATAAATAAAGTTAATGAATAAAAAATATTAATTGTTGTATCTGTTCTGCCTACGTTTTACTCCCTTTATAGTTAATATTGGCGATAAAACTTGTGACGTATGACAAACCCTACAAACGCACACCCAAACAAACAAAAAATAACGCAAACTTAACCAAAGCAGGCAAGCCCAATATAATACAAACCTAAAAACAAAACAAAACAACCGAAACAGAGCTCGCCCCTGTATTCGCTCCTCCCCTCGACCCATCCGCGGGGATTTGATCATCTATGGGTGCGCGCATCCTTGTATCCGTCCCTCCCCTCGTTCATGCGCGTATGTGTGTGTTCGCGACGACGCGTGACATGTCGCGTTAGTGACCCGCCGCACCACGAGGGGGGGCCCGGGGCGTGTAACCCCCCGGCGGAGTCAAGAGGCTCTGCCCCTTGGTGGGGGTCGAGAGGGCAAAGCCCCCCCCCCCCCGCCCCCCTCCCCGGGGGGCGGAGCCCCCCAATGACAAAAGAACGAGTTTTTAAAATTAATTATCAGACAATTTATTCCTAGATTCTTTAGGATGTATTGGGTTTGTTGCGTTTGGTATTTATTGGGTTTCTTGGGTTTGGGTTTGTTTCGGTCTGTTCGAGTCTGTTCGTGTTTGTTTGGGTTTGTTTGAGCCAAAACTGATTTCATACAACTATAGAAAGACCGTAAAAAATAGAAAGACCATATTAAAATCTACATTTTGAAAACTCGATATCTCGAAAACTGTTTCGAATCGCCAAAAATCCTTCGAGGGATCATCTGAAAATAGCAAAAACAAGGCCCATGCAAAATTACAGCTCAACCGAAGGTGGGGGGTTTTCGGAAGTTTATCCTTTATTTACCCAACTATTGTAAGTATTGTCAAAACCGAGCCATTTTACAAATATTTTATTTCCACGTTTCTTCAATACTTTCTCAACGAGAAAAATATCGGGATATTCCACTCTGAGGAGCTCTTGTTCGTAGAAACCGTCACCAATGGGTTGATCTTGATGGTCCTTCAGCTGATACACCGTTGGGTTCTCTTTCTTTTACTCGATCAATCGTAAATATTTCTGTTGTCCAAGTTGGAGTGTAACCTATGTCGAATGCGTTCTTGAATTTGCTAATTCTCACTTTGTCGCCGATTTCGTGTTCAGCCGGTTTCTTTATAGGAGACATGATTTTCTTGTAAATATCGTGTAAAATTCGCTTCTCATTACTTGTATTAATATTTTTTGGTGTTATCTTATTTGTACGATGTATTGAAACGTTCGCAGATCGAAGCTTTAAAATTGCTGTATGTCGAATTCATGTGAATGTTGAATTTTTCCATTAGCGCCTGAAAGTCGCCATTGTTAAACTCTTTTCCTCGATCGACTTGCAAGTTTTTCGTTGGTCGACCTTAAACTAGTATAGATTTCATGGCCAATGTCGTATCTTTTCCCGCCTTACTCTTGAACGGTGCAGCCCAGGCATACCTTAAGAATACATCGATAACGGTGAGGAGGAACTGGTGTTTAGAGTTGCGGTGAGCATAAGATGACATATCGACGAGGTCGGCTTGCCACGTCTCTACGAGACCGCGTATATCAACACGCGACGGATGTAATTTCTTCGCGCTGGCTTATGTAGCTCTCTCACCACGGTCTCTTTCTTGCTCATGCTCGAGCGCGTACAAGCGTTTGTTTGTCCAGTAGCGTGAGCACTTTAGAATTTTTCACGGTTAAAGCGTGTACAGCTTCTTGGTCCGCTTTAAACCGGCTCAAGTGGCTCTTGACACTATTGATCGTTAATATTATATAATCACTACTACTTTGCTCCAATGTTTTCAGCTTGTTTTCCAAATGCATAATGAGCTCAAAATTGCGTTTCGTCAGATTTTCAAGATTTGCATGATCCATTTTTTGATGTCTTAAATGCTCTGCAGGTTGGGACTCGAGTGCACGGATCATTGTGTGATGATCACCAATGTCCTCCCGTAAAAAATATGTAACGTGATGCATCTGACGTACATCTTGGTGCATTGCGCTTCGCATCACCCTCATCGAAATCACATCATTTTCTTCTATCTGATCAGCCAAATTACACGAACGTTCATTATGAATATCATATTGTCCATCACGAGTAATCTTGAATTCTTTGCCTCGAGGTCCGCGAGTATTTTCACTTTTGCTTTTTGGTTGCAATTGACATCCAAACACGTCAACGCTCGTCTTGCGAATGTGCAGGATCTCAGCGAGAATCGTTTTAATAAATAATTCCAGCCTCGCGTAATTCTTCAATAATAGATACACATTTGTTCGAATGGGACAAGTTGCCTGCTGCTTGAGATGCTACTAGTAAACGTAAACGATCGACGAATTCATTAGGGTCATCCCAATAAACATAATCAAGTCGGGTATTTTTTCAGCCACTTTATGGATACCTCCGTCGATATGTTTTTTTGATGCGATTTTTGTAATATACGTTTTGAATTTATAAGTATTATCGAATTTATAAGTATTATTATTAACCCTTCGTATCGTTTCACCGGCTTTGTAAAACTTTTTATGAGCGTTCGTTGTAATTACGATATCTTGATAATTCTTTACATCATCCCCCGTGATGTTCTCGACATTGGGAACTTTTGTGAACAATAGCTCGATTAATCCGATAGTTTTTGGATACTCTTAATCTCCCACGCAAACCTTAGGTGAATCAAAGTTTGTCGATGAATCACCAATTTTCAGTTTATCACTGGTGAGAAGTCGGACACCGTAAGAAACAACGATTTGTTTGTAATAACACAACGTATTCGATGATTAATTGATTAACGTTGCGGATCGATGTACTATCATCACTCTCATCCATACTCGTGTCATACAAATGTCGATTTGAAGGCGACATCATCATAAGACGTATCATCGTGTTCCTCTGTAATTTTTTCTTCTTTTACTTTCTTTTTGATTAGATAGTCCACATTCCGTATTAACGTTTCCAGTGATATGAATATAGGTTTAAAAGCTTCCCGGAATGATTGCGATGCACGTTAGGAATGCGAGCATACGTCTGACAAAGATAGAAGAAGTCGACAATTTCGTGTCTTCCCATGGAGAAAAAGGCTCTCATCTTGTCTTGTTTCTCACACGCAACATCGTCAACGAAATGTAATCGCGATATAAATTGTATACCTAACGATTCTATCGGACGCTTGTTGGGATTCAAACCGCGTATTCTGAGTGCCGATAAGAGACACAAATCTGATCTACCGGTAACCATTCTCAAATTAAACGCCCTGCGAGTTGAGTGCATCATCACCACGGGAGCTTCAGACTTCAGATAGTCGATCTGGACAATAGTCAGTGATATAGTCAATTTTCGCTGTGAAGTTATTACATTCATTTGCATATAAAATCGCAATGGGCATAATTTACAACAGAATTCTTAATAAACCGTCATGGATTGCGATGAGCAGTCTTCAATCAACGCGCAGAGGGTTAACACCTCAAAACGTGCTGTTCCTGCAGAGTCTTGGCCTGAAAAATCGCGAAAAAAATGCGTGTGACATAAATTTTTGTTCTGCGCTTTGGCTATATGCTGCGTACAATGGAAGAGGAAATAGTGAATATTCAGAACCCCGTTATCTTTGATGAATATATCACACATTGCGAGATGCATGCTCATCAGCCGTATGCATTTGCAACCTTCAACAACAGCGATGAAATCCGCATCTCCATTCAGCATCAAGATCTGTGGATACTACCAAATCACAGTTCCTTACATAAATGCGGAAAATTGATGACAAGCGATGGCACATTGACCTTTGCCACGAGCCTCGTCAATAACGCTATTTGCTATTAGTTCGAGGAAATACCATACGAGCTCAATGCCATCGAGATCGATCGAAACAAAAATGTCGGCCTCACGAGCCTGATTGAGGGTTTCTCGTCAGCATGCTGGAGAACATCGGATCGCTCTACATCGAAGAAACAAAGCAAATCGTGGATGCTGCGGGTAATTTCGACATATGCATACCGCTAAGCATGCTACTGGGCTTCGCCGAGGATTATCGAAAAATCGTGATAAATGCTAAACACGAGCTTATTCTGTCGAGATCAAAGACCGACAACGATGCCGTTGTACAAGCAGCCGATGAGGATTTCAAACTCGTTCTGCAAAAGGTTGAATGCCTCGTGCCATACGTGACAGTTTCGGATCAATGGAAAATTCCGCTCTTGAAATACATAGCCAAGGATCCACTGATTCCCATGAGTTTCCGCACGTGGTAACTATACGAATATCCGCTATTACTGGCCACCTCGAAACACGTTTGGTCCGTGAAAACATCGACGCAACTCGAGAAGCCTCGTTACGTTATTTCGCATTTCAGACAGATCGCAAAAACCAGAAGAACAAAAATGCGAGTAATTTCGATCATTGCAAAATCACTGATGTCAAACTGTATCTCAATTCAGAATGTTATCCCTATGGAAATTTGAATCTGACCATCGATCAAAATCAGTACGCTTTGCTGTATCTGATGTACGCAAATTTCCAATCCACGTACTACAACAGAGAGCCCGAACCATTGTTAAACAACTCACAATTTCTGAAGTATGCTCCGCTTATTGTTATCGACTGCTCGGAACAAAACGAATCGTTGAAGACAGGTCCGGTGGATGTTCGCCTTGAATTTGAGTCAGGAAATCATATTCCTGCGCATACATCAGCTTACTGTCTCATACTTCACGATCGTATAGTTCAGTATAATCCGATCAGCGGTGGAGTGAAGAATAATATAATGGATTACATCGTTGATCTTCAAGGCTTCAAGCGGCCAAACAACGAGTTTGTTCTCGAAGAAATATCTTTTCTCGAAGTGCAACAAGACGGTCTACCTTTAGTCCTCTTTTTCGATTCGCCATCGCTATGGAAGTCGTTGCCGGTCAAATACAAAGTTATTAATTTATGGCTAACTCGCAATTATCATGGAATGAGCTGGGAGGATAATGGAATACTCTATAAAGTGGCTGAAACGGCGATTGGCGCTATATTGCAACGAGTTCGCAAAGTATACGCCAAGGGTCTCGAAAAAACACAATGGATGAAAAAGTTTACGACCGCTGAGATTGTCGATCTCGGGACACTGGACACACTGGACCCATCGTTGAAGTAATTGCTGAAAATTCCGCTGGGATGTCCACATCATCCCCTCCAAACAAAATATAATTTTGCCAATGCGAATGTGAAACCTCTGAAAAGTTTGCTAAAGGTCTATCAAGCTTCTTTATGTAATCGCGATATTTTTTAAAATAAAAAACACATTTACATAACATTTATTTTTTATTTAAATTCCATTACAACGGAATAAACTCCAATTTGTTATATTTTCTACCGATGTAATTCAGATATAATATCCCATCGCGGGCAGCAATCAAGAATTTGTCCAATGTCGTTGGATCCGCATCGATGGCTTTTGTGATTCTAGCCAGCAGGAAGGTGGGAAATTCGCCATTAATATCGGCGCTGTACCTCCGTCTGAATTTCGTCTGAACAGCTTTTACGTTCGATATACGTTGATTCGCCTGGACCGGTAGTTCCGACAATTTTTTCGTCGGCTGAAAATCGTCCATCTTGCTAATCTTGTTAATAGCCTCGAGATCCATTATTGCTCGGTGTTTCGTTCACGGTGAGAGATTTTTGTGGATACAACGTTGCTTCGGATATTGAAAGATTTTTCAAACTTTGGTTGATATCCCGAATCACCGACGCTCTTTTCAACAAAATTTTTACTTCTTTGATATTTTTTAAGTGTAACAATAATCGCTGTTTCAATATGACTCGTCTGTCTCGCATTTAATCGTTCTCTAATGCAAGTGTTTTGAATTCCAACAAAACACGTATTATGGACCGAAGCCAATATATCCACCTATGCATACGAATACCGACCCCCTGCCACCAAACGCTGGCTTCACGGAGGTCCCCCCTTCTCGTTGCGCATGCGTAGTCACCTAGCTCGCGGCGCGAACCGCGAACCGCGAACCGCGAACCGCGTCTTTGTCTCATAGCGTCCCTCATCCAGCAAGTTGCTTACTGGATGCCGTGTATCGGCTTCGGTCCATAATACGTGTTTTGTTGGAATTCAAAACACTTGCATTATGAACCTCCAGCCGATACACGGCATCTTATGAGAGACGTGTTTGTTCTCTGCTGGTGACTACGCTTTTCTCTTTCTCTTTTTTTTAATTATTCTTATTTATTCAACGCTATGCGAGCGAAAATACATAGAAAATATTAGAGATAAACGATCGATAAAGTCTCAGAATAAAATATCTGCCAATCATAAACTTCTTTTGTAGTCAACTCAGTCAACAAGTTAACTCATTACACCGCCCGGAACGTTGACGGCAAGGTCGACCCTTCTTGGCATCGGACTTCCTTGTAATAATGCTTCTGGAAGGTCTCCACCGACCTCCAATTTCCTCTGTTAAGGATTTCTTGAATCGGGTCGTTGTCCAGCCAACCTCTTGAGGCGACCGCGGAGCGGATACTCCCCGGGGATTGTTCGATTCCCGCCTCTTTCAATGCCGACCTTACCCATCCGGCGATAGTCGTGCGAGAGGCTGCTTTTACTGGGCCTGTCAGCTCGTCGACCTCTGAAACCCCTCGACGTTCCTCGGACATCTTAAGTAGAGCTCGGATCATCGTGATCGGACAAAGTTAGATATTTTCGTGCTTCGACAGTTTCCAGCCTGACTGTCCGAAGCTTCGTCTATCCGTCTTCGAGCTGAAGGCTGGCCAGAGAAGCAACTCCTCCCCTAGGTTTTGGAGAAAATGTGGTCAGATCTTGAGCAGGGTCAAATCGTGAACGCGCCTGCCGGAGATCAGCAGCAGTAGCGCCGCAGTCCTTCTCGAGAGCTCGAACAAGGCTAGCCTCTAAGCCCTCGTGCCTAGCCACCGCATCAAGATCGAAGAGTCCCAGATTTCTGTCCTCTGGCCATGCTGGGCTAACCCGGTGTTGACCGCACCAAGCTATGAACCTCCGAAGAGGAGCTTTGTAAGTTTCCAGAGTGAACCGGCGCCAGCTCGTTGCCAGCAAGGTCCTCTCTCGAGACGTACCGCCTGCTTATTGCGGTTTTTTCGGCAGCGAACAGATCTATTTCTGGTTCGCCCCACTTCTCGAAGATCTCTGCCGTTGCTTGTGGCAACAAGTGCTATTCCGGGAGTGTCTTTCCTCGCGACAGCCGGTCGGCAATGCCGTTGTATCTTCCGGGCAGATAGGCCGCCGATAATGTTACCTGGAGGTCGTCTACCAGCTCCAGCAGCTGGAACGTCAGGTCGAGTAGACCCAGGGTCTTCGTGCCTCCCTCCTTTCGGATATACGCTACCAGAGTGTGGTTGTCCGTCTGGACCAAAATGTGCGCCTTTCTTAATTTGTGTGCTTGGTCCTTGATTGCGGCGTAGTCCACGTACATCTCCTTTATATTGCAGTGCCATGCCTGCTGATGCCTCTTCCAAGCTCCCGAGATGCAGACCCCGTCTGACTCGGCTCCCCGTCCTGAGTCCGCGGCGTCCGTAATGAGAAAGTGCGTTATCTGACTTTCGTGAAGGGCGGACCTCGAGGTCAGAGCCTCCGGCTACCACTCCAGCTCTCCCAGTAGGCTCTCAGGGATTCGCTGTCGTTTGCGAGGTCTGCCCTGCTTGAACGTGACCAAAGATCGTTGGAGGTGGCGACAGTGCCCCTTCGTGATTCGCCCCCGGCGAATCACGAAGTTGGCAAAGTTGAAGTGTCCTAGGATACGCTGAAATTGTTCGGATCAGCCGGCGCATCCCCTGAATCTTCTTTTCTGGCAGGCCGATCTGATTTTCCCGAGTGTTCCAGGTTACGCCTAGAAATTCCAGCTCCTGGACTGGCTCCCGGATGGTCTTCTCGTGGTTTATGTGCCAGCCGAGAGATTGCAGCAGCTCTACTGCTTCTGTGGTCTGTAACCTCAAACTGGCTCGCTGTTGCGAGGCCAGGAGGAAATCGTCCAGGTAAACGATCACCCTCATTCCGCGCGATCGAAGGATCTCTGCGATCCAGTTCGTGATCGTCGCGAAGGTCTGAGGGGTAGATGAGAGGCCAAAGGGCAAGCTCGTCACCTGTAACAGCTTGTTGTTGTATACAACGCGCAGGAAGCGACGATGAGATGCCGCAATCGGTACGTGAAAGTACGCCTGCGTCAGATCCAACCGCGTCATCCAGTCTCCAGCCTGTAGGAATCCCGGGACCTTGAAATGCGATATTAGCTGGAAGCTTCTTACCCTTACATGTGCGTTGAGGCCTCGCAGATCGAAAATCGGCCTCTGGTCTCCGTTGCTTTTCCGAATTAAGAAAATCCTCGAGATGAAACTCGGGTTGTCTTCTGTCGGCTGTTCCAGGATGCCCTGAGCTTTGAGGTGGTCCATCTGTGTGGACAACTCCGGGGAGGTTGCCGTAGTAAACCTGGATTGCCTCCAATTGCCTATAAGGATCGGTTTTGATACTAGGGGAATTCTTGATGCTGTTATTAACCTTAGAACTACTGGAGGGGCCTTCAAGTCCTTCCATCTTTTCTGGAAAAGTGTGAGCTGCCCTCCAGAGTGATCGCGTTCCCGCCGGTAGTCATTGAGAATGCTTCCGAAAGGTCGCCTCGCCTCTGCTTCGAGGTCCCTTCTTTTCTCCCCCTTCCGGGTTCCGATAGTTGCTCCGGTCCTGTCGACGATTCTCCTTCGCTCTTGACGCCGAATGGTTTGTTCTGACGCGAAATGGCTTTTGCGGCTCTTTCTTCCTCACCTCCTTTCTAGCTGTCAAATACGTAGGATTGTTCAGCCACGTCTGTGCGCCCCCGAGTGACTGCACGAAGGGGAGGAGTTTTCCCTTTGCAGGGCCGCCTGCACGTTTTTGTTGGGCACCCTCCTGAGGAGCTGCTCTCTTCGATGCTCAATGCGCTCCGCTCTTTTTCCGCAGATCACCTGTAATATCGAATGGAATTCCTTTGCTACCTGCGACTCCGGGCCGAAGGTTGCTGTCAATTTCTCCAGCAGGGTCCCTGGCTTGAGGTCTGCAGGGTTGGCGAATGCCCAATCAATTATGCCCTGGAGGTTGGCTCGCAGCAGTCTATTCAGCCCCAACACTGCCTTGCAGAGACCCGCTAGCACTCGCTCCGACGGGACGGCTGCGTCCTTTGACTTATCGTCCTCGAGGTGGCATAGCTCCTCGTTGATCTTGAGGTCCCGGAACCCTGGAAACGCTAGGAATTTCTTTAGCGTACTCGAATATCGTACCTCCTTCCACTCGTCTGAGCCCAAGCGTTGAAGCTCTATCAATCTTTCAAGTAGCTTCGGCGCTGGTGCCTGAACCTGCTTGTTCTCGTCCACGTCCGTGGACAACTTGACCCAAGCCATCTCAACTCGCTGTGCCTCTGACAAAAAACACTCGCTCGATGTGGAGGCCCGCTGGGGATTCTCTTGTGCCCGCGCCTGAGTCTGTGCCTCTGCCCGTGCCTGTATCTGCTGTGCCAGAAGGGCAGCAAGCCAGTCTACCTTACGCTCTAGTACCTCAATCTGTGGATTGTATGTCGGGCAGTGCCTCTTTGCAGGGGGCTGTTCCTCGTCCTCGTCTTCCGAGTCTCCGATCTCGCGCAGAGATTCTGCCGCTGACCTCATGTCGTCCGGCGTCTCTGGCTGGGAACCTAACCCCACTTCTTGCTCGTGATTCTCCTCTCCGAGATCCCCTCCTGGGGTTCCGTCCGACATCTTTCTATCAATATGGTGAGTTGTTTGCTTGAGGTGCACTGAACTCTTGACAAATCTTCACTATAACTTCTATGAAATCACTTTGAAATGTCTCTTTGAAAAAATTTACGTCTTGCCAAGGCGGAAATATTCAACGCTATGAGACAAAGAGAAGGGGAGACCTCCGTGAAGCCAGCGTTTGGTGGCAGGGGGTCGGTATTCGTATGTATAGGTGGATATATTTGATAGCTTCTCTCATAAGATGCCGTGTATCGGCCGAAGGTTCATAATGAAGCCGCTCACGATATTGTGTGGTATATATCCTTACCGAGCGCCGATTTGGCAACGCGGCGCTTCGGATTATCGAACAAGCGCTAACCGATAGCCGCTTAATCAGAATCAATTGTCGCTAGACGGTCGAACGCGATGGATCGCGACGCGCGAAAGAGAGAGAAGAGACAAAAACGGGAGGCCCGCCTCGTGGTCGAGGGCAAGAGGCAAGAGAAGCCGGTGTGTGTGCTTGTAGTCGAACGGACTGTATTTCTTTTTCTATGAACGTTCTTACGTATATTGCCTGTGTGTTCTTTTTTTTTACTTGCATCCCCTTGCCTTTGAATTTTGTGGCAACACTTAGTTATAAATTATGCTATCCCGACCGGCAACGCTCCACCCGAGTTGTACGCGCAAAGAACTGCACCCAAGGGTCGGTTCAACTAACATTCAGAAGTGGGATACCGAGTCAGCTGGTCAGGATAGTGCTGGCGACAAAACCAAATAATAAATCGAGTGTGGTGTCGCAGAGCTGTGTACATGGTCGACGCGAGTGTATTCAAAAATTTCGCGAACAGTGAGTTTTGAAACATGTTTCTCGACCGTACGAGCCGAAATTCGCGAGGGCGGGGATGGGCGAACCGTACGGATATATCGGTAAACACCCCTGATCTCGCGAGCACCAGTGGAACGCGAGACGCCGTTCAAGATGGCGGCTTTTCGGCTCTAATGACCAACATCGCCGTAACAGAGAGACAACGGCCATTAAACAAGGGACCAAGGGACGATGACGACGCCACGACGCGTCATGCGCAATCCGAGCGCGACTTGCAAATCGACGAATCGGGATCGTCAGCCGAGCCGCGGGAAGCACCGCCGCAGCATTCCACGATACACGAACCTGTAAATGCCGTGCTAATAAACGCTTTCAGAAATATATTAATGATCGAGAATCGATGCAAGGCATTGGCGCAATTATTCGCGAGCCTCGTAACAACGCAACAGTGCAATGCGCAAGCACCCCAATCGTCGACAAACCCGATACCGTTTTATCATGTAATACCGGATTTGTCGAAAAATATAGAACGCTTTAGTGGAGACGATGATAGTATCCGCGCGCGCCAATGGATCGAAAATTTGGAGTCCATGCAGCGTCTTCATCAGTGGCCGCCGGACTATTTGTTTGAGGCAGCGCGTATGCACCTGTATGGTGGTGCGAGGGACTGGTTGCGAAGCCACTCGCGAGAGTGTACGACGTGGGATACATTTCGAGAGGCGTTCCGCGCAACGTTCATCATACGCGATGATATGGCAACGCGTTGGACGCGTATGAAAACTCGCACCCAGGGGAAAGGAGAAACAGTCTCCCAGTACTTCCACTCAAAAGCTAAGTTGTGTTGTTCGCTAGGGTTGACGTATCGGGAAACGAAGGCAGAGATTTTGATCGGACTGTGGTCGCGCGAGTTAGCGAATGCGGTGATGCCGACAAATCAGTTCAGTACGACTGAACTCTTGCACGACCTGCTGTATTACAAGAAAATAATTGATCAACGTACAGAGCGAATACGCACCGCCCGCGACTCGAATGTAAAACCACGCGAGTTTTCGGGTAAAGTCAAGGCGACTGATCGTGGGAAGTTTCACGATACAAATCGAGAAAGTATCTCATCGACGCTGACGAAGACGGGCGATAACGCGCGAAAGTGTTTTAATTGTCGAAAAACGGGGCATCTTGCTCGAGACTGTCCCGAGCCCGTACGTGAAATCACGTGCTACAAGTGCGGCGAAAAGGGGCACATTAGCAAGCAGTGTACGAGTGCGCGACGGCAAGCGGTGCAAGCGATCGGGCAACCAGGTGATATGTCAGCAACGAAATATTTGAAGAGTGCGCTCGTTAACGGACGTGAGATGAACGCTTTTATAGATACGGGTAGCTCTGAATGCACGATTCGGGCGACACGTGCGTTGAGCGAACGGTTCAGCATTCCCTACGATACGATCGAATTAAAAGGATTCGGGCCGCCAGAATTCGTGGTTACGAGTCCGGGAACGGTAGAAGCTACCATAATCATCGATGGTGTTGAGGTGACCGGTATAACGATGCGTGTGGTGCCTGACGATGCACAGCCGGTTGAGGTAATTATTGGTCGCACATTCACCGATAGACCAGAGGTGGAGTACCACAAAGTGGGGAATACGCTCACGTTTCGACGCGGTAACGAACTGCCGGCGGGTGGTGAAGACGTCCCGATAAATCCATCGATAACGCGAAGCGTCACTCTTCCGCCGAAAATGATCAGCTTCTTGAGTGTCGCAGACCGTAAAAACCGCTACGATGTACCGATTCTCAATCTCGGTACGACAGAAGACTTCATCGGAGAAGGACGGATGGACGCGGTACGAGGCGAGGTCACGAGACTACTTGTCGTCGACCAGACGAGCAAGAAGACGACTGTTATCAACTACAAGGACATCGACGTTGGCGCGGAGCAGCCGGAGGAGACCGTGCGTGAGCTATGTAAGATGGTAAACGAATTTAGGGATTGCGTGTCGACGAATTTACACGATTTAGGATGCGCGAGAAATATTGTAATGGATATCAACGTAAACGAATCCGCGGCACCTGTGCACAGCAAGCCGTATCGCGCGACGAAGAAAGAACGGGGAGAGATTAAAAATATTTTGAATGAATGGCGCGACGCAGGTATAATAACCGAGATACAGTCGCCCTATGCGAGCCCTGTTTTACTTGTGAAAAAGAAAAGCGGAGAGTCACGACTCTGCCTTGACTTTCGAAAACTTAACAAACAAACAAAGCGCGTTCACTTTTCGTTGCCAAACATAGACGAACATTTGTCGTTAATTCGGAATAGCTCGTTGTTCATCGTTTTGGACTTGGCGCACGGGTACCTGCAAATACCGTTGAGTAAGGAGGCACGAGAAAAGACCGCGATCATCACGTCGGAAGAAACGGCCGAGTTCACTCGCATGGTCTTTGGGCTTATGAATGGCCCGCTTTTTATTCAAAGGCTATGCAGATGGCGCTTGGGCCATTGCGTGATAATGTCGTCCTCTTTTACTTGGATGACATCTTGATTCCAGGAACGCATTGGGAAGATCGTCGACCTAAATTGCGGTTAGTATTGGATGCGCTACGAAACGCAGGTCTGACGATCAAACTCGAGAAGTGCAAGTTCTTGTATCAGCAAGTGTCCTACTTAGGGCACGAGATTTAGGGGAAGGGTATTGCGGCAGGGCAAGCGAAAGTTCGAGCAATCGAAGAATTTCCGGCACCACGAAACGTGCACGAAGTTCGTCGGTATCCGGGGCTAACGGGATATTTCCGCAAATTTGTAGAACGTTTTGCTCAAATCGCCGAGCCATTAACTACACTACTACGAGCGAATGAACCTTTCACGTGGGGGGAGAAAAAATAACATGCTTTCGATTTGCTGAAAAGAAAACTTACGGAATCCCCGGTGCTGCAAATGTTCGACCCGCGAGCGGAGACCGAACTCCATACGGACGCGAGCGCGTCAGGGCTACCGCGATGCTATTGCAGAAAGACACGAGCGGTAAACTTCGTCTGGTTTACGCGATAAGCAGACGCACGAGCGAACCGGAGCGGCATTACCATAGTAGCAAATTGGAGTTGCTTGCCATCGTGTGGGCCACCACACGATTACGTAGCCTTCTAGCGAATATGTATTCACAGTAGTCACCGATTGTCGTGCGCTCTGTTACTTGAGTACGCAAAAGACATTGAACCCGCAGCTGATCTGATGGAACGATCTGCTAAGTGAATATGACTACCGTATTGTGCATCGACCGGGTGACAAGATGGCACACGTCGACGCTTTAAGTCGTGCGCCCGTTAATAGCGGCGGAGAGTGGGAAAATGCCAGTGTGGTGTCGATTGATAGCGATAGCGATAGCGATATTGATAGTCGAGGAAAGCGCGATACGCATGTATCAGTACTCGGACGCCGAGCTATGAGAGAAAAAGAACATTTTGTCTAAAATACTGAGTGCGCGTACGAAGCAGGAGTCGAGTCGAATTACCGATTATGTATTAAGGGATGGTGTTGTGTATAAATGTAAGAATTATCGTTTATTGTATGTCGTCCCGCGCGCAATGCGGAAAAGCATGGCAATAAAATTCCATGACCTGTAAAGCCACCAGGGTGTCGACCGTACGGTGACGCGAATGAGCGAACATTATTATTTTCCTCATATGAAAGCCTACGTGAAGCGTCACGTACGCGCGTGCTTACACTGTATCGCCAATAAGACAGTCCCCGGTAAACAAGCAGGAGAATTGCACCCGATTCCCCCCGGACATCGTCCTTTTGCCGTTGTCCACGTCGACCACCTCGGACCATTTGTCACCAGTGCCCGTGGCAATAAATACGTGTTTGTGATTATCGATAATCTCACCAAATTTTCGTTAGTGCGAGCTATCAGAAATACGTCGGCCGCAAACGAGACCCGAAGCAGTTGCAAGAAGACGCTCGTCATCGAATTCGGGTCGAACAAACGAAAATGAAAGCCCGTTTTGATTCGCACCGATTGCGAAACGTGGATTTCGACGTCGGTAGCATTGTTTACATGAAGGCGGCTACGAGCTCGACAGGCGAATCCACCAAACTGAGAGATCGCTACCGAGGGTTTCTGGTCGTTGTGCGAAAATTACCAAGCGGCACGTACTTAGTCAGCGATTTGAACGATAATGCAAAAGGGCGTCGTTACGCATCGACCGCTCATGCCAGTCAATTAAAGCTATGGACCGCTGATGAGCCGGAGACGGACGATGAAGACTTCGATTAAGAGAGCGAGGCTGAGGCATCGACGGACGGCGAGCCAGCACTGATGTGGCCGCCAGTTGCTCCTCGACCGGTGGACGCCGAGCCCGTCAACGCTCGGTCCGCGTCGAAGGCGACGAGGCGCAAGAAAGTAGTCGACCCAAACTCGAGAACGTGCGTAAACCCAAAACCCCCGTTGAGACGCTCGTTGCGTCTTCATGCGAATGATATGTTGCAGCCATAGCAAACTCTGTAATGTATCGTCCCCGCTCAAGGACGAGCGCTTCGTAGCATGGCCGAGTGTTAGAGTCAGTCGCGCGCTTGAATAGGGAGCGCCGATTTGGCAACGCGGCGTTTCGGATTATCGAACGAGCGCTAACCGATAGCCGCTTAATCAGAATCAATTGTCGCCAGGCGGTCGAACGCGACGGATCGCGACGCGCGAAAGAGAGAGAAGAGACAAGAACGGGAGGCTCGCCTCGTGGTCGAGGGCAAGAGGCGAGAGAAGCCGGTGTGTGTGCGTGTAGTCGAACGGACTGTATTTCTTTTTCTATGAACGTTCTTACGTATATTGCCTGTGTGTTCTTTTTTTTTACTTGCATCCCCTTGCCTTTGAATTTTGTGGCAACACTTAGTTATAAGTTACATATACTATATCTCGAACGGAATATACCTTTTTTTTCCTCCTGCTATCCCGATCGGCAACGCTCCACCCGAGTTGTACGCGCAAAGAACTGCACCCAAGGGTCGGTTCAACTAACACTTTTCACACTTTCGACGTTGGGGTGGGATGCCATCGAAATGATCCATATTCACCGATGTATTATGATGCTCTCTACACAGGAGATACGACAATACTTCAGAACCAATTTGATAACGTCACGGAAGCAAATGTCGTCTCGTCGGCCACAGCAAACGTATATGATTACCCCAATACTTTAAAAGAAATGTTTTTGGAATATATTCCAGCTCGTTCCTAGTTAATGCTCGCCGATCAACACAGGGAAAAATCGCGTATTTGTTACAGGCGCCCAACTTTCGGAGAACCAAATTCAATAGTGCCGACATACACGCGTGCGATCGAAGATATTGCATCAGATTGAGCTCGGAAAAATGAAGCTAAAATTCTTCAAAATTCTTTTGATGATTGACCGCCATTTCCGCGATATCGTTTCCAAGAAATCCCCACCCCATAGCGGCACCTTCCTCGATGTGTGTTTACAAAAAAGTTTATAATCAACGTTTGATAAATGCCTTTCTGCAACGACACGCACCGCTTCGGAGAAATTTCGAGTCTCAATAACGAAAAAAGTTTATAATAAATTAACACTTAATACATACAACGTTCGACGGATTCAGGCGATACGCGCCACGAAATTTCGAAGGTCTCCCCATTCCCTCCTCCATTTTCTCTCCCACACCGCGTTGAACGCACAAAACCGCATTAGAGAACGATAAAAAAGATCCGTGAATTATCGCGCCGATAAAAAAGATGAACAATTGATCTCGTGATCGCTAGATGGTGACACTTCTCATCACCCCTCCCAACTGCCAGCTATGTGTCTGTAAATATCGGTAACAGGGATCTTGGAGTAGAACCGGCCCCATATATCTACTAGTGAATTTTTTATTTTTTAAATTTTGGCCACGTTCATGCCGGAAACCTATCACTTTCAGGTAAAACTTGTATTTTTTATCGGACGGTTCGGGACATTTCTCTCAAGAAGCACCCGTGGCTCATTCGATTATCGCTATGGGGACCCAAATAAAAAGGGAGTAGACACATTCCATGTGTGCTCCTGTGTAAACGTCCTTTAACTTAACTAGTGATAGTGATAATCATCGATAAAGAACTTCAGCCTCAATTTTATGACTTTAGATTGAGCAGTTTTGGCTGCATTTTTTCTTTTATGATGTAGCCATCGAATAAGGAAAGATTATCGAAAAGTTCGTCATTCATTTTTTTTAAATTTATCATGCGAGTGGAGCTACAGTAAACAACTAGTATTATGACAAAACATAATTTCGATAATTACTCTAAAGCCCTAATCTTACAATCTGTTTCCGAAGTTTCATATCCTTATCATGTGCTTATAAAAGTGAACCAGATTAATTTCATTTGTATTAATTACAGTTACATTTTTTTCAGGACGCCCCAGCTGGTTGCATTAAAACTCTGGCATCAATTTGCCGGCACAACAGTTTAGCAAATTTACGAATGTGCTTTCCACGGCAAGATTATTGGAGCAACCGCCATTTTCCAGCAGCTGGACTACCGAGTTTCTATGTCAGGGCATATTTTGGTACGATTGAGTAGCAGTCTTTCATATTATTTGCCACGTTTATTCTGATTTGTATGTAATGTTATTCTTGCATCTATAAGCTTTGTTTATTTTTAGGGAAAATGTTGCTTCCCGTTTTGGAGGTCGTTATCGATGAAGAGATTTCGTGCATGATATTAAAGATATTGTGTGAAGCTTGGCTTGACTATATTTATCTTCATCGAATAGAGTTTAGGCAAGTACAAAAACTATCTCACAATACTGCTCACAGTTTGAAAAGTTTTTCAATTGCTATACAGGGTGTCCCACGAATGATCTGCAATACCGTCAGGGTAAATTCATGACATAATTTCGAGTAGAAAAATCCTTCACCATTTTTTGATATCATGCATCCCTGAATTGTTATTAATTTTTGAAGATGGGCCAATCAGCAAAGACCGCTGAGACGGCATACGTCCGTGAGCGGTACCCGCGTGTATTGATGCCCTGCGGAGCGGTGCTCCTACCCACCTTCTACCATGCTTAGGCCCGCGCTCATCGGTGCGAGCGCGTGCATGTGGTAGTGCGTGTGTACCTCAGCGGCCCGAGACGACGTGAGCGTACGAATGTGTTAGTGTGCTCTGTCTCGACGCGTATTTTGTTTTCTTCATCATGCCATAAGCATGGACAAATTCGTCCATATTTATTTGAAAATAATTGAGAAACAGAATCTGATCACAATATTTGAGAACTCTGAAACAGAGAAAATTTGTTAGTCTATTTGTTGTTATTTTGCGAGTATAACGTCGGAGAAAATTTTTTTTGTTGCATATTTTGAAAGTACAACTATCGAGGACACCTTTAGAGCACTTTACGGTCCGGAAAATAATTCGATAAGACTTCCGAAATTCAAAATTAAAAAAAAATGTCACAAAAAAATTCGTGTCTTCTCAACTTATTTTTCAAAAATATGATATAAAAAAAAATGTTATCGAAATTTAAGTTGCGTCATTTGAGAGAGCACCCTTGAAAATAATTGACAAGGTACTTTAGGAATTTTTTCGCCGACACTTTCATGGTAAATAATCACGTCGAAAAGAGGACTTCTGAAGAGTGTCTTTGTGACGTCAAAGGGTTAAGAAAGAAGTCTCGTTTTCTCTTACAACTGGTACACGGTTGAAGCATTCTTCCGTATTCTGTACCATGACTTCGACTGGTACGCATCGAATGATGTGGACCACCTCTCCTGCCAATACTGTCATGTCCTTTCATGAATCGGTACGCGAATTCATTCTGTTGAGTCGATGCTATCGCTAAACTATTTTTCAAGACTTCCTTTTCTTATTTACAACGGTGTATCATAACATCTCTGTACAAAGTCTGAAGTTGTGACCTGACATGTCTCTCAACGTAAACAAACTTTGCATTTACATATAAAAACATATCCATATTATCAGATTTAATTTGAACTGCATTACTTTTTCCAAGAATTCCTAGATCTTTACCTTCCATAATAAATCATTTAGGATGTTCTGTCTGGAATATAGTGAGACCACACGAATTCTCTATTCCAGATACAGCTAATGAAAAACTTGTATCTTCTACTTTGACTGTATATACGGTTTTCAATTCATCTTTTGTTTTCTATTTCGTTGCTAAACCTGTGTATAGCATTGGATACGTTGTCATTCCGCCATCTCATTTCCTTCTTTCTTTTGTGTTTCTCACGGGAATAAGGTGAAAGAAATGTTAAACGCTTCGTCGTTAATATTTCTTTCCCACAGGCGTAAAGTAGCCACGTGAGGCTGCAGCGCGCCTCGCTATCACCGTTTTCTCACGGCAAGAAAAAAATACTTTTTGCGGAGAGCATCATTTTTTGACGCGCTCCACAATTACAGACATTTAGTTAGTTCGGTAGAAGTTGCGAACGAGAACACAACGGAACAGAAAGCGTATTTGAGAATCAACGGGAATTAGCCCATAATTATTAAACTCATGAACTTAATGTTAATTTTTATATTTTACAAATAAAATAATTTCGTGTGTGTGACTTCAAATTTGTACGAATTTATTTAACGTTTTAACTAATCCCACACGGCATAACATAATTTTGGTAGCAGCGAAAAAGGATATTCAAATCAGTGACCGAAAAATTGAACAGCGAATAGTGAACTTTGACAATGAACATTTGACTCTCACTGGTGAAAAGTGAAGAATATTTAGAAAAAGAACATTCAAAAAATAAAATAGAAAAGATGACAACCTAACTGTAAGTAATAGTAAATAAATATTTTTTTAATGACAGAATTTACGAAATATAGAACAAGTCAATCGATCATTAACACCGACGATTCAGAATTGAGTAACTCTAATCAACACTCACACGAAATTGAAAACACACAAAAAATGGAAGCCGTGAATAATGAAATCGTAACTTCGACTCTTGAATTAATCCAAGAAGAAATAGCTAAAATAAATAATAGACCAATAATTTGCCAGACCAACAAGGAAACAGACCGCGTCGAAAGAATAACGTTTCGGAGAATGACGAGCATTCAATATCAGAAAATGAGCACGGTTGAAACAATTCTTCCACAATAAAAGATTTGAAAGCTCATCTCGAATTAATTACAGAATTCGATGGAAATAACATATTGGTCGAGACGTTCATTTTCGAAACACAAAATATTTTGAATGAAGTTCTCGAAGAATCTAAAAAAATAATTATTCGATTAGTAATTTCGAAGAAAATTATTAAACACGCGAGAAAAATGATTGACGGACAGGACATCCGAACAGCAACAGATTTGTTTCAAATTTTGAGAAATAATTTCGGCGATAATAAATCGTACGATATCGCGTTACTCGAAAGAAGTCAATGTCAGCAAGGGAAGGACAATATACTCGCGCATAACAGACGATTCGATACCTGTCATCTCAACGTAAAAAGAGCAATTAATAATAATTCGAATTTGAGTACAACATATCGTTCATTCTCATTGACAAACAAAAAACTCAGGGATTGGCTTAATACACCAGAGGTCTCAATCAGAGCATCAAATTATTCGTGAGAGCCAAAAATTCAGCAACTATTCGAGAAGCAAAAAAATTGGCCTTAGAAATCGAAAAGGAAGAATCAATTTCCCGTGCACTATACGTGAAACCAAATTCAAAAACTTTTTCACAAAAATCGAACAATCAGAAATCGCAGAATAAAGCCAAGGAAACTTTTTTTGCAACGAAAAACAACGTATCTAAATTTCCGTGTTACAATTGCGGACGTTTTGGACATTTCATCAGAGGTTGCTCTGAACCAAAAAAAATAATAGCGCTCAAGATTTTCAATCGCGCCCGTTTCCAAGCAAACTACCGAATCTTATAAGTTATACACAATCTCAAGAAAAAACAGTAATCCCGGAGCAAGCTTCACGCTCAGAATTGACAGCGTCTACGGACAGCAAACTTATTCACTCTTGGCAGACACGGGAGCATCAGTAAACGTGATAAAATTGAAATGCACGCTGGGACTTCTCGTTAGAAAAACGCGAGCCAAAATAACCGGAATTAATGATACTTCAATTACGTGCGAGGAAGAATGTAAAATCACTGTCGACAAAATGGAACACATTTTTTTCGTCGTCCCGGACGATTTCCCGATAGAAGACGACGGTATCGCCGGCAGACCGTTTTTAGAGAAAGAAGATGCTATAATACTAGCCAAACAAAGAACTATTATTTTCAACAGAAAAAATAATTCAAAAATTCTAAACATTCAAACTAATTATTTACTTTCGAGAAGTAAATTATTGGAAGAGAATACTCGATTGATTGGATTATAATTAAGAATGACCGTGTTGAACTTTGGGAAATAATAGATTCCTTTCAAGACGTTTTTTATCTACCCGGTGAATTACTGCCCTGTACAAATTTGGCAGAACATTGTTTAGAAATGACCGACGAAAAGCCAATTAACGTAAAACAATATCGTTACCCGCCAGCTCAACATTCCGAAATCTCTCGACAGATTGAGGAAATGCAGGAAAGAGGAATTATTCAACGATCTAATTTCCCATACAACTCGTCGTTGTGGGTTGTCCCTAAGAAAAAGGATGCGTCGGGAAAACAAAAGTGGCGTGTCGTAATTCATTTTCGGAAATTAAATGAAAAAACGCGATCCGATGCATACCCACTTCCCGATATTGAGAAAATTTTAGATCAACTAGGAAACGCGAGATACTTCTCGGCTTTCGATCTGGCAAGTGGTTTTCACCAGATCCCAATGAAGAAAAAAGACTGTCAGAATACAGCTCTAAGTGTCCCACACGGTCATTTCGAATATTTGAGAATGCCTTTCGTGTGTTTCGTGTTCTTCGACATTTACGGAAAAACCCTGGAGAATACAACGAACAATTACGGACGTTCTTGAAACGAATAAGAGAAATGAAATTGGAATTGCAGCCCGACAAATGTGAATATTTAAAGCCAGAATTAGAATATTTGGGTCATGTAATTACAGAAGAAGGGGTAACGCCTAATCCAGATAAATGTAAAAGCATCCAGAATTCCCGAGGCCAAAGAATATTAAGAATATTAAACAATTTTTAGGGCTTACCGGATACTATAAAAAATTTATCAAAGATTATAATAAGAAGTCAAAATCTCTAACTCAACTTTTACGCAAGCATGCCCCATGGATTTGGAGTAACGAACAGGAAAAATCCTTTTTGATATTGAAAGAAGAACTATGCAAAGTACCAATTTTAGCTTTTCCTGATTTTTCACGGGAATTCACATTAACTACAGAAGCTTCTGGTATTGCACTAGGTGGTACATACTATCTCAAAAGAAAAATGGAAAGGAACATCTAATAGCTTACTCGAGTCGAACATTAAATAAAACCGAACAAAATTATTCGACAACGGAGAAAGGACTATTAGCCATAGTATGGTGTTACGCGGGATGGCTCAAGAATGACTCAAATCCAATTAGCGTTCGTTATCAACTCTGTCATCGTGCAAAATACACATCACGAGATAACTCGTCTTTATAAAGAACCTAAGGTTTTCGAATCGCCAGGTTAAGTTTTTGGTAAAGCCGTTCCTAGGCTATATTACGTATCACAATGGTAAAATGCGTAACAATAGGTCTGT
Source organism: Heteropelma amictum (assembly GCA_959613375.1). Classification (NCBI taxonomy): domain Eukaryota; kingdom Metazoa; phylum Arthropoda; class Insecta; order Hymenoptera; family Ichneumonidae; genus Heteropelma; species Heteropelma amictum. The sequence goes on from OY390725.1 coordinate 2,769,905, forward strand.
AGCCCAACGGTGTCTTTATTGACGGCACAGTCTTCCTTCAGAGTCAGAATCAGGACCAATGCGAAGAGCGTCACGAATATTGTGTGTATTATGACGTCTCTCTCGTTAATACGGGGAGACGCCAAAATTATACCGGGAGAGGTTCCCGGTGCGGCGCGTGGGGGGGGGGGGGGGGGAGCGAGTCTCAACTCCCCTCGTCTTGGTTGGGCGCCAGCTCTTGATGAGCAAAGTCGTGTGGGCAGGTCCTGCTCGTCCTCCCGATTTACCTCAGGGGTAGTTCTCCGACGCTACGGCTTCTTACCCTTTACCTTGGGTTATCTCTCGGCACGATAGTCGTCGCACCGCACGCGCAAAGCCGGGGGAGGGGTAGAGGAAGGGGATGGGGGGGGGGGGGAAATGCCAAACAGCGAGAGAAAAAAAGAAAAAAAAGAAGAGAGAAAATGAGTGTTTATACGGCGGTGCCGTAAGCGAAGGGTCCGTGTAGTTACAGGAGGGGCCGAGGTACGGCAAAAATAGCTCGTGTCGATCGCGCGCGAAATCCGAATGGACTGCGGACGAAATTCGAATAACAGGCCCGAGAGACTCCGCAATATGCACAACAAGGGATTCGCGTCAGTCGCGAGCGCTATCGGGAACTCGCCAAAGAGATTCAGTTAACAATCAAAAGAAACATCCGCGATAACAAAAATAGAATTCGCTTTAATCGCGAGCGCAATCGGGAGTTCGCCAAAGAAATTCAGTTAACAATCAAAAGAAACATCCGCGATAACAAAAATAGAATTCGCTTTAATCGCGAGCGCAATCGGGAGTTCGCCAAAGAAATTCAAAAAAACTCAGAGGTAATTACAAAAGCAATTCAGCTATTAAATGAAAGGAATCTGCAACAACCGCAAAAAGAATCGGAAGTAATTACTAACGAGACTCAGAGGCTAGCAAAAATAATCCACCGTATTCGCACAAAAAACGTGTCAATTGTGAGAAATATGACGTTAGTCGCCACCGAAGGGTTAAGCAACGCAAAGAAACTTGGCGAAAGTAAGCCGCAAAAAAACATGAAATAAAAAAAGTGGAAACTGAGATAATTATAACAGAACGGTGAAATTAATCCCAACCGAAGCGTAAAATGCTCCCCAGGAGAAACGCAAATAAAATGGTAAAGGGAATCCGAATTAACCGCAACAGAAATTCGAAGTAATCGCAATCCGAACTCGGCTTCCCCGCGAGCGAAGCGCGCAGAGGAGCGGGCGAGGCACTCGCAAGCAGAACGGAAGATACGCACACACAAAAAAAAATACAATATTAGTCGCCGCCGGCGGGTCAAGCGATTCCCCCGGAAACGCAAAACAGATGGCGAAAAGAATTCAACAACAAAAAAATAAAATACCCTGAAATATTTATGAAAGAAATTCGCTGGGGACCGGGATTGGGGAACGCGACTCTCTCACACTGTGCACACACGTCCTCCCACGTAGTTCCCGCTGATTGCCGAGGAGGCTCCCGCGCTGAGGCGTCTAAATCCAAAAAAACCACGGCGAAAGCGGGGGCGCCAAGGTGCGGTGAGAGGGGACTCTCACTTGCAACGGTGCGGTGTCGAACTCCCAGGAGCGCTGTACAATGCCGGCGTCAAGGCGTAGTGAGAAACGTTCTCCCTCACCGAGGTGTCGCTGCGTCGAAAACCGCCCAACTCTGCAACGGTGTTGTCGTCGGGCGCAGGGAGAGAAGTCTCTCACTCGCCGATGTACTGCGTCGCCGAAAACTGCGAGACGCTGCGGAATCGTTGTCGTCGAGGCGCAGTGAGCGAATGTCCTCACTCGCCGAGCCGCTGCGTCGCTGAAAACTGCGAGACGCTGCGAAATCGTTGTCGTCGAGGCGCAGTGAGCGAATATCCTCACTCGCCGAGTCGCTGCGTCGCTGAAAACTGCGAGTCGCTGCGAAATCGTTGTCGTCGAGGCGCAGTGAGCGAGTATCCTCACTCGCCGAGCCGCTGCGTCGCTGAAAACTGCGAGACGCTGCGTGATCGTTGTCGTCGGGGCGCAGTGGGCGAATATCCTCACTCGCCGAGTCGCTGCGTCGCTGAAAGCTGCGAGACGCTGCGAAATCGTTGTCGTCGAGGCGCAGTGAGCGAGTATCCTCACTCGCCGAGTCGCTGCGTCTCTGAAAACTGCGAGACGCTGCGTGATCGTTGTCGTCGGGGCGCAGTGAGCGAATATCCTCACTCGCCGAGTCGCTGCGTCGCTGAAAACTGAGAGACGCTGCGGAACCGTTGTCGTCGAGGCGCAGCGAGCAAATATTCTCATTCGCCGAGTCGCTGCGTCGTTGAAAACTGAGAGACGCTGCGGAACCGTTGTCGTCGAGGCGCAGCGAGCAAATATTCTCATTCGCCGAGTCGCTGCGTCGTTGAAAACCGAGAGACGCCGAGAACCCGTTGTCGTCGAGGCGCAGCGAGCAAATATTCTCACTCGCCGGGTCGCTGCCCCGGCGCCCCAGCCGATGCTCTCACTCCTCTCGAAGTACTCCGACGGCGATGATCCCCTGTAGACGACACACGGCCCACACACTCTCTCGCACGACGAGGAACGCGGGAGCTGGATAGGGAGGAGGGACTTATGTTTTCCGCAGGGCTTAACCTAAAATTATCCACGCTCGAACTGTCAATTTGTCTTGTTCAGGGAACAGCGCACCGACGCTCGACGGTCGCGCTTTTACGAGGCGGTGACACAAATTAGGGAAGGGCTGCCGCTGCACGCGCACCGTTTTCTTTTCGTTTTTTTTTTCTATCGACCAATACCGGGTATAAACACGGGCTTGTTATGATTCGGGGAGGTGCTTGTTCCTCTCCGCGGGAACCGGCCGTCTCGCCTCGTCACCGCGCGAGAATAACACAAAAAAAAACAACGCGATCGACGCCAACTTGGGCAAAAAAAAGAAACAATATTATTTCGCCGGGAAGCGGCCTCGTGGCCGGACAACGGCCGAAAGTGACTCGATAATTACAAACGCGCGATTTTATAACGCTCGCGTTACGACTGCTCAGGGGAGAAGAAAAGAGAAAAAAAAACCAGATGAGGACTTACCGCGCGACGGCTCGCTCCTCGCGGCGCATTTTTTTTGTGCGATTTTCGCCTTCCTTCCTTTCCCTTCAACGCTTCCTCTCTATTTTATCGCTTTCCTCCTCGCGTTTCCTTTCCTCGCTGGTCGCTTTCTCTATTCCTTTCCGCCGCTCTCGTCTCTATTCCTGTCTCTCCTCGTTATTTCTCGCTATTCCTCACTTCTATTTTCGCTATCTTTACTGTGCTTTACTTCGCTCTGTCGTCGCTCTACTCTCTACACCGGTTTGCGCTAGAATGAATATTAATTATGGCGTCGCGTGTTCACGATTGCCGGTGTTTTTGCGCGCCACGCGGGGAGTTTAGTGCGCAGGCCTCCGTGGCTATAGTCGCGAGTTTTCCGCCGTCTCCGCCCGGCGGCGCGGCGTGCCTCGGCAACGAGGGCCGAGGCGTATGTCGCCCTAGCGGGAAGACTTCGCGAGTCTGTACAGGCTGCGGGGCAAAAGTGGCGCCCTCGTCGGCGGGCCCACACGCGGTAGTGCAGTTGGCAGCCCTTCCGTGACACAACGTCACAGTATAAAGGTACTTGCCAAAATGTAGATCAAAGGCTCTCTCTCTCGGAGACTTCCGTTATAGCGAGCAGTCGATGTCTTCGGAGAAAGAGGACGAACCTTGGTGAGTACGATGCGAAACAGGTGAAGAATCAGAACTTGCCAGGATTAGTTGGAACAAGGTGTCTTCAGGTTTACACAAAGGAGAAGATCACGAGTGCAGTATTTTATCGATTTAATTGTAAATGCAATTATTTAATACAATTATATTTTCTTCACTCGGATATGAATAACAATGTTTCGGTTTATTAACACTACTATTTATACGTTACAGCAAACGCATTAGATGTTATATCGAGTTCTTAAAGAAACTTGTAAATTGTTATCCCGTACGCGCGGTAAGGAGTACTACTACTTTAACTAACAGTAGAGACTTGAAGAGGAGAACCTCTTCGTACCGACGATCTTACAATTTTAGCTCGTAGGTCGTCGATGTCTTGTGCGTAGGGCTAATTCCTTGTCAAAACCGATGGTGGGGCAAGGGCTAACGTGACTTCGGTCACATACGCATCTGCAGGGCTTTTGTTAATAACTATATTAATATGCGACGTATCTAAGCGATAGTCTCACGGTGAGAGCGGAACGATAAGGCGTCTAGCTGTCGGCGATATTTGTTTAGGTACTCGTACGTTTGCTCGTATCATATCCGGTTAACTTATCATAGAAAATGTAGCGTTATTTATTCTTACACAATTTTATTTGGGCGTAGTTATCATGGTGGCGTATGTCAACCATGAGATGCGGCGGTAAGTCTCAGCGACGGAAATATATTATTATATGTTTTTTGTATATCTAATCTTATTCTATGGATATAGTCCAGTCATTATATACATTCATAAATGCAAATGAAATAAGGCAGCTAATTTTTTTATATGTTGTAGGGGATACCTAGAAAAGCTTAACTTGAGATTTTCGACCAAGATTTCCGGGACGTTTTCACCGATATTTTGAAAAAAAGGATAAAATTTGTTTTTTGGCAATAACTCGGCTATCCGATGAGATACGAAAATGTTTGTAACAAACTTTTTTGTAGCTTTTTTTGTGCTCTACAATTAAGTCTTAACCATTTTTCGCGTATCATGCATCGTTATCGAGATATCGATCGAAAAAGTCAAAAATTTAGGACATCACTTTTGTTTTTTGCTATTTTTTTTTTGTCATAAATATCGAAAAAATTGTAGAAGTAAAACTTGTAGAGCATATTTAGACCTATCATTTCCTTTTTTATTTTTTTATTTTGGACAAAAATTACGATCTCCAGCGCGCCGCAAAGTTGGTGAATCCACGCTCAGCGTCGAGCGAGCCGCTCGCTCGGTTGTATCTGCATGTCGAAACAGATGGAAAGTTGTTAGGAGAATTAATGCGATATAAAATAAATTAAGAAAGCAACAAATTCTGTATCACACACAAGTAATTTATTAAACAAATAATTTGTTTATGCAGTAAAAAATGGTAGGTGGATATATATTTCATCCATATATTTCTTACTTTCATACTTCGGTTGTATGCACTGTGACGTTGCGCCACATATCGCCCCGACCTGCCCTCGCAAGTCCACCACGCACGCCCCCCTCCACTCCCTTCCCCCCGCGTTATGTTCCGCTCGCGATCCCCGTATACGCGTCGTAGCATAAAACCGTCCCTTAATGTCGCGAAAGCCGAAGTATTAGTTGTAAGCAAGGCGAATTCGCGAAAACGCGAAGCGAAGTACGCTGGAGGGCTCGCCCTCGTTCTCGCTCAATTCAATCTCCCCCCCCCCCCCCCCGTTCCTATCCTCCCCCCCCTTTGCGCAGCATCAGCGGTGGACCTCAGCCACACCAGATCATTGCCGAAGCGGGCCTTATCTCGTCGACGCCACCCCGGGGGTGCATCAAGGTAGCGGCGGAGGATGGTGCTTCCCCGCACCAGTGAAGCTCTCTACACAAGTCGAAACACGGAGGAGAAGGCCCACCTCCGTGGACTTATCAAAAATGGGGCAATCGGGCCGTCACCAGTATCACCGGCCGGTAACAGCGAACAACCGGAGATTATGCATCGACCCCCGGGGTCGGAATATCACACGACACCTCGCTCCCGCGGCTCACCTCGAAGGATCTAGGATCGATGCAGAGTCACCGTGCTGCCATCCCTCCCCTTTCCTACGAACTAGCCCCCCGAAAATTTCTCCCACTTTCCCTCATTAACCCGGAACCCGACAAGCAAGTGACGAGCTCGTCACTTGCGAGCGGAGCGTTGAGCGGCGAACCGAACATCCCTTCTTGCGTTGCGAACCCTTCTGGTTATTTTTTTCTTTTGGTTGCTTTACATTTCTTATACGGTGCGTGTGTGTGAGAAAAGAGTGTATGCGATAAGTTGTGTGTGAGAAAAGAGTGTATGGGGAAAGTTGTGTGTGAGAGAAGTCGTGGAGGAGAAGAGTTGTGAGGGAGTAAATTGTGTACGGAGCGGAGAACGAAGACGTGGAAAGGACGTTTGTAAAGGAAGCGAAGTGAAAAGGACGAAAGAGAAGGGCGGGAAAGGAAGAGCGTAAAGGGAGAGATGTTTGGAAAGGACGATAGAAAGAAAAGGCTTGGAAAGGACGTTACGGAGATTGGCGTGGAGCGGATAGCTGTAAAGCGTGAGTTTTGGGTTTTTTCTCTTATCGGTCCGATCATTGTTTTTATTTCGGCGAGATTGCGTGCGAGCGGCCACGAGGCCCGTTTTCTCGTATTTCCCCTGCGTTTCCCTGCGAAGAGTGCGTGGTGTCTCCCCCCTGCGTTCCCCCTATATCCCCTCGCGCCCGTTTAGCCCACTTCCTCCGTACCATCCCCCCGTCGCTATTCCGCGCTCGAGAGTCAATTTTTCTCTAATTTTCCTCTTCATTTTCTTTCCGTGAGGACCACGTTTTTTTCCTCATTCTTTTTCTCTTTTTTTTTGTTGTTGTTCTTTGGTGACTCGGCGGTCAAAAGTAAGAGGCGTGTTAGCGTTCGGGAACCTCCCCCCTGAGATCCCATTCCCCAGCCCAGCGCGTGTATTAAGAATTGTTTTTTTTTGCATTGTTTTCTTTCGTTTTTTTTTGTTATAGTTTGTCGTTGCGAGTTCGCGTAAAACTCGCTGGCGCTCAATCCGAAAAATCTTTTTTTGTTATACCATAGTCTCTTTCTTTTTTTTTTAATATATTGATTCTCGTTATTCTCAGCTTTTTTGTTAATTCCCCCTTTTCTCCTCGTTCCCCGCATTGTCTCGCCTTTCCCCGAAAAAGGCGTCACAGCACACGTTCAAAAGAATTAAAGGTTTTACAATACATTTGGGCGATAAAAAAATACAAAACACGCTACAATTAATGAAAAGTTTTACAATACATTTTTGCAATAAAAAAAAGGTTGTACAGTACATTTCAGCGAAAAAAAAAGTACAAAACACACGTTAAAATTAATAAAAGATTGTCTCAAAAAACTTTTGTAATAAATAAAATGCAAACACACACGTTAAAACGGATGACAGGTTTTTCAATAAATTTTGCTTTTTTTTGACATTTCGACATTTTGCTTCACGACGACGATGTTTGTAACGATGATGATGACGATGCTTTCAACGTATCATCATCATTTCCAACGTCTCAACAGACACAACAACTCGAAAAGTGTACGGAGGATGAAGGCCTTCAGCCTGGACCATCCAAGCGAAAAAAGAATTTAAAAAAGCCCATCGTTCGTATCTCGAGTGCACAAAAAATTAATCAACAAAAATCCCATGCGTTTTTTTAAATTCCATATACATTCATTTTGTATCGAAAAAATTTATTGAAAAACCTGTCATCCGTTTTAACGTGTGTGTTGCATTTTTTATGTAACGTGTGTTTTGTAATTTTTTTTATCGCTGAAATGTACTGTACAACCTTTTTTTTATTGCAAAAATGTATTGTAAAACCTTTCATTAATTTTAACGTGTTTTGTATTTTTTTATCGCCCAAATATATAGTAAAACCTGTCATCTGTTTTAACGTGTGTGTTTGCATTTTATTTATTACAAAATTTTCCTAAGACAATCTTTTATTCATTTTAACGTGTGTTTTGTACTTTTTTTTTCGCTGAAATGTACTGTACAACCTTTTTTTTATTGCAAAAATGTATTGTAAAACCTTTTATTCCTTTGAACGTGTGCATACAACCGAAGTACGAAATATTCAATGCACCTACCATTTTTTTACTGCATAAACAAATTATTTGTTTAATAAATTACTTGTGTGTGATCCAGAATTTGTTGCTTTCTTAATTTATTTTATATCGCATTAATTCCCCTAACAACTTTCCATCTGTTTCGACATGCAGATACAACCGAGCAAGCGGCTCGCTCGACGCTGAGCGTGGATTCACCAACTTTGCGGCGCGCTGGAGATCGTAATTTTTGTCCAAAATAAAAAAATAAAAAAGGAAATGATAGGTCTAAATATGCTCTACAAGTTTTACTTCTACAATTTTTTCGATATTTATGACCAAAAAAAAAAAATAGCAAAATCAACAGTGATGTCCTAAATTTTTGACTTTTTCGATCGATATCTCGATAACGATGCATGATACGCGAAAAATGGTCAAGACTTAATTGTAGAGCACAAAAAAAGCTACAAAAAAGTTTGTTACAAAAATTTTCGTATCTCATCGGATAGCCGAGTTATTGCCAAAAAACAAATTTTATCCTTTTTTTCAAAATATCGGTGAAAACGTCCCGGAAATCTTGGTCGAAAATCTCAAGTTAAGCTTTTCTAGGTATCCCCTACAACATATAAAAAAATTAGCTGCCTTATTTTATTTGCATTTATTTGGCCTTTTTTCCGACGAAATGGCTGGACTAATACGGAAATAAGGACTTTGCTCTACTGAAGGCAACTTATGTGGCAGCCGCAATCCCAACGCTGACGCGCTATGAAGAAATCCGGTATTAATAAATCACCGCATGAACGCAGACGACTTAATAGATGAACGTAACTATGTAGGAGAAGAACAAGAAGGAAGAGGCCGGAAGAGAAGACCCAGGAACGAACCCGAACTTCGAAAAAGGAAAAAATATCGTGACAAAGAAAACGAAGAACCTGAGCGACCAGAAGCAAATACGGAAGAACGTCGACCGGAGGAATCAGGAAACAATATCGAAACGGAGCAACCCATCGAAGAAATGGGAGTGAATCAACGTGAAGATAATCCACGCGAAGAACCTTTACAAGGAGAACAGAATGATATTGGACAGCCAATCATAAAGTTGGGAAGAAAAATATTTTTGACGAACTCTCCGATACCCTAGGGCAGCGTAGATGTTTCGTTCATCAGAAAAGAAAAGGAAAACAAAAAACAGAGTCTCAAAATCTATTCCGAGGAAGACGATCGAGAATATCACGTGGTAATGAGTGTGCGTCAAGGAACAACGAGTGACGAACTGTTGGGACAAATTAGAGAACTATGTTGCCTTGCAGTCGCTGAAGAATAGGAAGAAAATCACGTTCATCACGAAAGTTGTATTCGATTAACTGGAATTTTGGGGAAAAAGATTGAAAAACAATGGCGAGAAGTTTTCAATCCAAGTGATTATACGGTGTATCTTCACGATAAAGAACGACTGATCGCGCGAACGGAAGACATCCAGCAAATCCTTGAGGAAAATCACAACAGTCCATTAGGAGGCCATGGTGGGGTCAAGAAAACTTATTATTGAATTTCACAGAATTTCTTTTGGAAGACTTTGAGGAAGAACGTTGAAACCTTTGTAAAAAGCTGCGTGATTTGTCAAAGGAACAAGGTTAACTGACATCCAACAAGAATGCCTATGGTGATCACTGATACACCAAAGCAGTTCAACGACAAGATTGCCATGGATATTTGCGGATCCTTACCATTGACAGCCAATCGGAGTAAATATGTTGATACATAGTAAATATTATTCATGTCGAATTTGTTTGTGGTGTGTTTTGCACGAATTTGCCTGTGACAGTGAGTTTCGGCGGTTTGTGTTTATCGGATGACGCATCGCTCGGCCGTGAAGGCTCGCTGTAGATCGCGACAGTGCTTTGCTGTTTGCGCCTACGCAGGTACAAAATTATGTAAGTCGCTTCAAGTATTATCGGTATGATCGCACCTACTGAGTAACTGTCTATTGCGATTTGATGCGTTATTTCAGCGTGTTTTACGTGGTTGACTTTCGATCTCAGTGCGTCTAAGCGTTCGCCTAGTTTATTTATTTCTGTTGCGTCATTGATTAATTTATGTGGTAATTCTGCGATCAGCGAGGTGTGCTGTAAAATTGGGATATCTTTTTCTAAAAATGTTAAGTTTATCCGAGGTAAAAACTCGTGAGATACATTTTGTGTAATTTCCGCGGGCGTTTCAAGCCTAAAATTAGGGGTTGTGACGGAACATTTGCCGTCCAAAGCCAGAGTCCCTACACCTGTTAATATTACGTGTTCTGCGGGATTTTGTCCGCAATGTATTAGTAATGTTCCGGGCTCCGGCGTTAGGTATAACCATTTCCCTTGTCGTTCAAGCGGAATTATCAGTGTGTTATTCAATTCGACGATTCGTCTGTTACAATGTGCTTGACTTATGCTGTGCGTTATATATTGTGACGTGACATCTTGCCCCGTCCCCCCGTACACAGCGGTGTCAACAACGAGGCCGTGGGGACGGCCTGGGGCGCCGCTCGGTGCGCTGGCCCTGGCCTCGCGGGAGGCGGGGCGGCCGTGTCGCGGTTCTTCGACGGGATTTCGCGGGTGCGGGTGATCGGGCGTACGCGGGCGAGCGAGAGAGATTCCCGTGTGTAAAATCTTGGAGGAGGTAGAGGCACGCTCTCAGCACTTATTTCGTCCGCGCGACTCATCGAGCCTTGCCTATTTTACCTAATGCCTATATGGAGGAAGGGTTGTCGTCCGATCTCTGAGGGAGGAGACTCGAGGGGGAGTGCCTTTGGCGATGGCGTGCGGTACGGTAATTAATTGCCCGCGTAAATGACTCGCCTCCACGGCCGGCAGCCGTGGCCGCCGCCGGATCCCATTTAAAGGGAAGATATCGACGAGTGTGCGACGCCCGCCGAGGACATCACGGCCACCTAATCTCGTCTTGGTCTTCGAGCGAGGGCGACCAACAGCCCTCGCATGGGGCAATCGGGGAGACGCTGGCATAAGGCCAAAATTAACGTGCCGCCCGTCTCCCACGGTGTTATCTCACCGCCCCGGGGCCGAGCTCTTGGACGTCGCGGTTCAGGTTTTGGGGCCCCGTATCGTTTCGTGGGATGCGGGCTTCCGGGGGGGGGGGGGCGGCGGTGGAGTTGGTGTGGGTCCACCACCCTGCGAGGACGCTTTTGGGGTCGGGTGGGCCTCCCCCCGTCGTTACCTGCGAACGCCGGCAGCATCCCCGGGGGAAGACGTCCGAGGGCCGGCGCGTTATCTGTCGAGGACCAGACTCACTCGCTGGGGCGCACACACGTCGCGGGGGGAGCGCGCTGGCTTGAGAGCATGGTCGGGGCCGGGCGCGCCCGAATGAGAATTCGGCGGGACTCGGCCAAAGGGGGGGGGGGGTTTGGTCAGCGCGCTGGGGGGTAGCCGGCTAGCGAGCACGCGTGCCGGCACAATTCCTTCTTCTCGCCGCTGCCTCGAAACGGAAAACATCGTTCCTGCCTCGCCATCGGTAAGTCGCCGCCTCTATCTCTCTCTCTCTCTGTGACTACCGGGAAATCGGATTAATGGGGGGATTATTCGTATTAAAAATATAGATTCTGGGCTAATGTGAGGAGAGCCTCGGGGCAATTTCCGGCTTAATTAGGGCACGAGCCTCCGACATTCGCGTTTGCGTTATTTCGGGACATTTCTTGGCGTTTTTCCATGGTCGATTTCCCGGTCGATTACCTCGTCCGATTCTGCCGACATGATTTGCGTGTGGGGAAAGTGCGTTAGGGGAATATGGCCTCTACAATCTGTATGGTTAAAATAGCGTGCCCATTGTATCTCGTGTGCCTTTTGTATTCGCCGTCTACGAAGTTCGGCTGCCTATCGTGTCTCGCCGCTTTATTCGGCTCCGCGTTTTCAAGCCGCGCGTTATGTCTCTTCAGTGCCTGGCCGCGCTTTTCCTCGCCGTCTTCCACGGGAATACCGTAATGTCGAGAAGCCTCGCGTATCTCGGGCTGTCTCAAGGAATCCGGCGTTCGCGCATTATGAAAGAGGACGCGCGTGGAAAATAATATTTCGTGCGACGTTAAAAGTTGAAACGACATGAAAGCGGGCTTGTTTTGAAGCCAAGTATCGTTGTCTCTCTCGCTCGGGGCCGGGCGCGGCGTCGTTCGCTCGCACGTGTGTTTACGTTGTGCCTCCGCCTAGCGGTTGGCCGGCACGATTCTTGGGCCGCAGCGCTCGCGGGGTGCGCGCCGGGCGCCCCGTCTCTCGCTCGCACGTGCGTTTACGTGTTGCCTTCGCCTAGTGGTTGGCCGCACCGAGGCCTCGGCCGCGGCGCTCGCCGGGCATGCATGATTCTCGTTGCCAACCCAGTTCCCCGTCTTGGTTGCTCGATGTACTCCCTCTTGCCTATCGTCGATTGCGCTCAAGCTATGACTTTGTCGATTAATTAGCGCCGAAATATCTGTCTTTTCGGAAAATCGGGAACGTAACCTTGCCTCGTCGATTAATCTCGACATGTTTATCGTGCCTATCGTCGATTGCGCTCAAGCTATGACTATTTCGATTAATTAGCGCCAAAATATCTGTCTTTTCGGAAAATCGCGAACGTAATCTTGCCTCGTCGATTAATTTCGACCTGTTTATCGTGCCTATCGTCGATTGCGCTCAAGCTATGACTATTTCGATTAACTAGCGCCAAAATATCTGTCCTTTCGGAAAATCGCGAACGTAATCTTGCCTCGTCGATTAATTTCGACCTGTTTATCGTGCCTATCGTCGATTGCGCTCAAGCTATGACTATTTCGATTAATTAGCGCCAAAATATCTGTCTTTTCGGAAAATCGCGAACGTAACCTTGCCTCGTCGATTAATCTCGACATGTTTATCGTGCCTATCGTCGATTGCGCTCAAGTTATGACTATTTCGATTAATTAGCGCCGAAATATCTGTCTTTTCGGAAAATCGCGAACGTAATCTTGCCTCGTCGATTAATTTCGACATGTTTATCGTGCCTATCGTCGATTGCGCTCAAGCTATGACTATTTCGATTAATTAGCGCCAAAATATCTGTCTTCTCGAACATTCGCGAACGTAATCGTGCCTCATCGATTAATTTCGACATGTTTATCGTGCCTATCGTCGATTACGCTCCATTCATGAAACCTCGATTAATTCGCGCCAAAAGGTTGGTCGTTTCGAACCAAATCGCGACTGTAATCAGCCATCGTCGACGGATCGACCGCCTAGGGGCTCTATGGTCGTTTGCGGTTAATTAATTAACACTCCACTGGCTTGTAAACGGCGAATGTTAGGTCACCTGTGTAAAGGCAAATATACCGACTGTGAACCAAGTCCCTGCCTTCTGTCATTCTTTTCGGTGTTGTTGCGTGTGACCCTGCCACCCGGGGTCGTGCTTCGAATCGTACCTCGCTACAACGACCACCCCCTCTACCCTCACTCAGAGACGAGGCGAGTTAGCCGGTGCCGTCCTCGGCCCCGCACCGATCCGCGAGCAAGGCGCCGGGCGGCCTTGTCGGCGGGCGGCGAATAAAAAGTCGGTTTTCCGGCGGTACTTCGGTACCTGGCGCCCAGCTTCCCGCCGATAGACCGGGGATCGGAGCGTGGGCATGAGGAGATGTGGGGAGGTGAAATTCCGTCACAATATATAGATGTTTCGCACGACGTGCATACATGTGCGGCTAGTGATGCATGTTTTGGCGAACAGTAAAAATGTGATTTAAATTTTTTGCATGATTTCAACTGGACTTCGTTCATCAAAATGCAAGATTTCCGCGTTCTTTCTACTATTACGAGGGGATTTGTAATTTTCAGAAACTGATAACTATGCTTATCTATTTTTGCTGGTGATGGATATACTTTATTTATTATATATTTTTCGTAATTTAGCAACGGTATTTTTATTACAAGAATTAGGTCGACGTCATTACAATACGCGCCTATTTCGCACATTTCCATTAATTTTGACATTTCCTCTGGTTTTAATGGAGCTGGAAACATAAGACCCCTCGGGAGATATGCGATAGCATTTTTCAAGTACTCCGCGAGTTGTCTTAGCAGTAATACGCTAGGACTACTCCCTTTGATAGTCCAGCTATAAAGTTTTCCAGTTGTCGTACATCGCCCAAAAGAGAGTCAACTATGACTTCCATTGTTGTTCACCTTTCGTCTATTTGTCGACGCTTATTTAGTTGGTTTAGGCTGTTTGCTAGTCCATCACGTACTCCTATAATTAGAGTGCGCAGCATTTTCTGATGCGTTCCCAACTGGGTCGTTGTTTTGTTAAATAAATGGACAACGTTATCGAGAACCTGAATATTATCTTTCAACGCATCCTCGATAGAATTTTGATTGGCTCCGATTTTGTTGAGTCGATCGTCTATTTCAGCGGCATCCTGAGCGTCCATGTTACCCGTTAAAGCTTTTATAATTGATTCGAGACCGTTGATGATTCCTCTTCGGTGTCGTGTTGTTTTGCCATCTGTTATATCGTATACGGCTTGTAGCTCGCGTTCGACTTTGTCGAGCATTTTTCTGCCTGTGTTAGCGACTGTGTTACACAAGGTGTCTTCGATGGCCAGCCGGCTGCACAGTTCCGCTGGTTTTGTTAATGTGTTTTTCAACTCAATTTCTCTGGTCTTTAGAGATCCTAGATCTATCTTCATAACTAGCTTCCAAATGTCGCTTGTTATTGATAGTGTTCCGATTTCCTCTTAATATAACCCTGGGCAAACCGAAAATTTGTCCACCCGGTATGCTTTTCCGTCCCCATCGGCGGCGATTGCGACGAGGGGTAATAACCTGCGGACAATATCGCCTGGTTATTTTTCTATCCTTTTCCCACTTGTATTGAGAAATTTTATTTTCTAACTCGCTTGGAGTTGATGGAATTCGTATTTTTTCGCGAATTTTTGTTGATTTCGCGATTTTGCCCTACCGAAGTACCACGTTCGGTGTGTTTCCCACCTCGAGGGATTATATTCAGCGGGGTGTTGTCTTATTTAGCGACGAGACCTCGGCGAGAGAATTTATTGTAAGTATTTGTATAATTTTTCCTCTTGTTTTGATTTTTCGATGAAATATTCTCTTCTTTTTGAATTAATTACTTATTTATTTATTCATTTTATTTTTTTTATTTTTCAGATGGATTCTGTTTACATGGAGCAGGGTAGCGCCGTTTATGGCGATGAGACGCAGGAATACGAGTTGGTATTGGTGAATACCAAATATTATAATATATTTTTTCTTTTATTATATTTCATACTTTATTATATTTTGTTATTCATTTGTTTTCATTTTTGTCTGCTTCTGACCCCTCGGCTTCGGAAGCGTGTCGGCGCTGGCTGGCCCTCCGGATGGTAGCGAAAGAATTTTATTGCCCATGCGGTCGGGGTTCGCCGCCGACGTGCGCGGCTTCGCGAGGCCGTTGGTGTCTTGCATGGGGACGACCCTGGGTCCCGTGAGGCGGCGGAATAGGGGTGCAAGCTGGTGGATATTTTCGGCCTGTGCGCCCTATTCTATGGGGACTTGTCCCCCGTCAACTCCCGGTGGCTCAGCCGAGCCGCCGTGTGGTGGCTGCCAGCTTCATTTCGGGGAACCGATGTGCCGCTGCCCTGGCTTTTTTAATCCTTTTTTTTGTTTTCGATTTGGTTGTAACAATATATTGGAAAAAAATGCAATCTGTTTATTTTTTCTTATTTTATGCCTCCTTCTTCCTTATTTCAGGACGCGTGCGTGGAGAAGCCTCCATGGCCTCCCCTCGTAATGTTTTATATCTTCTTCTCTTTTTTTTTTTTGCTGAGCCGTTCGAGGCTCTCGGCGGTACAACGGCCTTTCTGGTTTGTGTTTGTTCGTACGTTGCCCTGGCTAGTGGCTGACGTATGCTTCGATGCGGAGTAGTATTGGTACCCGTCTGGGGCCCCCCACTCCTTCCCCCATCGCTCGCCCACCCCTACTGCTAATATTTAGCAGAGTGATTTAAGAGTCGTAGGATGAGGATGGGGAACGTGAGTCGGGCCGCGACGGGTACCGATACTTTTTGGCGCGTCAGCAAATTTTTAGCGACTTACCGATGATGACGCCGATGATGATGATGAAGATGATGATGATGATATGATGATGATTTATGATGATGATTTTTCATTTATCAAAAATTTGTTCATTTATTTATTTTTATTCCAATTAATTTTATCATTTTAAAACGTCGATATTATTTTTTCCTGCAACAAAAAAAAATGTCAATTTTTGTCGGGCGTTGTAAGATGATGTTCGGAGAATAATTTCGCCAATGATGAACGAGCGATGTTTCGCGCTTTTCGCTGGGATTTTCCGTAGTACCGCCGAAACAAACTGCGCGTCTCTGATAACACGTAGTGAAAAGAATAGAATGTCCTCCGTGCGATAAGCGTTTTCCATGCATATTCTCAGCTTCAGAGTCGCGAGCCGCGAAGTATCGGGTAATATCCGGGTAATCGATTTAAAATTCCCCCCATTATTCAGCGCTAAACGTTATACCGGTAAAAGAGTTCGTTAATGTTTTTACCACCGGTGTGAAAGTATTTTTTTCCGGCGATAATTCAAAGCCGCACGTGATTATTTTTCCGAAAGATATATTAAGCCGTATATGACATTCCGTACAAGATGAGGCGATATACACTGCCGACTCTCTTCCGATTTTCGACCATTATTTTCCATTTTACGAAAATAAACGATTTCACGTGTTTTATAGCACTTTTCCCTCACCATCGTAAATGCGGTCCGCGAATCATCAGCGAGAATTGGAAATCCATTTTCTCTTCGAAGATTGCCGCCCAGAATATCGATTCCGGTATTTCGTCAGTCTTGACTCACACGATCGAACACGCACGCTAGTCACCGGTCTAATATCAAATTTCGCTTATTTCTACAGTTTCAGCAAAACGGTACTTTGTTTTTTAGAAAAAGATCGTAAATACGTGAGAATCTCCTTATGATATCATATTCAGCAAGCTATGTATGCATCTAAACTGCTACCTGTATGAAACGCGAGTGAATGCGTAGAATGGCGACGTTGCCGTTGCTAAATGAAAGAGAACATAAATATGTGAGAAAATTTTATAGTGGAATATTCCAGGAGGAGATATTATACTCCAAGGCGATTCCGCTGACGAATGAGAGTGACTAACTCTTTATTCTCCGATGAAATTATGCACGCGAGCGCTATGTTTGTCTCGCTCTCCCCAAGCGTAAAACACTGCTCGAAATTAATTAATTAACAATTAAGTCTCCGCGAATTGGAAATCAATTTTCTCTCTGGAGATCGTCACTCGGGATATCGATTTCCGTAATTCATCAGGCTTGATCAAACAGCGCGAGCATGCGTGTAGGTCACTCGAGCGATAGCAAATTTCCCTTATTTTGACAGTTTTAGCAAAATATTTCTTTGTTGGGTGTTGTCTCGAGAAAGAAAGCGAGAGAGAGAGCAGGTAAAGGCGTGAGAATCTTCTTATAATATCATATTCGGCGAACAGTGCAAATGCCCGCATTCCCACAGTCAAACGAGAGAACATTCGCGCATCTTTCTTTATTCTCTGATGAAATTGTACATGCTCGCGTATCAAGTTCTCTGTTGTCTCGAGAAAGATGGTGAATATATGAGAATCTTTTTATTATAGAATATTCCGGAAGGATATCATATTATACTCAGCAAGCTATGTACTCGACTAAATAACCGCTGTTATAAATAGCAATCGAATTCGTAGAGTCGACAAACGAGAGAGACTATCTTTTTATCAGCCGATTAAGCAAATATAACCCTGCGACGAAAAATTAAATTATATACATTGTGATATGTTAAGGGTGGCCACCCCCTTTTATTTCGCCCCCCGTAAAGATAATTGGACGGCCGCCGGTGATTTTTGAAGGAAATTTTCTGAACTTTCCGATAGAAAATACGGCGTTCATCGGAAAATGATAGGTTTTACAGCACAAAAGTGACCACTACGAAAATAATGGGAAAACATTTTTTTTTCTGATATGAATAAAGTAGAATTTATTCCGAATACGGGACACACGAGAAATTTTTTTTTGAGTAGCGCATCATTGAGAAAAGTTATATCAAAAATGCGCGTTATCGAATAAATTTGAATTTGACTGAACGAAACAACGGAATTGAACCAGCGATACGAGAGTGATTTGCTGCGTCGTCTGCTCGTTGACCACATATTTTTCAATAACCTGACATTTCTTAAATAAACTTTTTGGCATTTCACACTGACAGATACAAAATTAACATTGGGAGAATGAACTTGAGCGCAAAAGACAAACCGACTTTGAGACAAAACACTACAGCCCTGTTCATTCGATTCCATCGTTGCGTTCGGATAAGTTTAAATTAGTATTATAACACCCAATTTTGACATAACATCTCTCAAAGATGCGATACTCAAAAAAAAATGTTCGCGTGTGTCCCGTATTTGGAATAAAGTCTACTTTATTCCTATCAGAAAAAAAAATACTTCAAAAATCACCTGCGACCTATCCAATTATCTTTACGGGGGGCGAAATAAAAGGGGGTGGCCACCCTTAACATGTCACCCTGTATATCTCCTCTGCATAGCATTATACGACAAAAGTCCGGGCGGAAGGAGCGAAAATTATTTATTCGCCTTTCGCGTAATTTTTTCATTTCAATATGTTACACCTGCATCTATCCCCCTCATGATAATTCAGCATACGGAGACAGCGTTACCCCAGCGGTTCGTATCCTCGGCCTCTCCTTTTTACACGGCTTTCCGTAGGATCAGCCGGCACGAGCTCTACCTCTCTCTTTCTAGCGCGAGCTGCTGATGGCTCGCGTATACGAGTGCGCCCACTCACACACGCTCACACAAGCACACCGCACGCCCAGATACTCACACGCGCGCACACACACACACATGCATAAACGTGTGCTATCAACGCCTGACCCGCTGTCATGCTGGGGCATGCGGCGGCCATCATTATCGAGCCTTCTGTTTTGGGCCTCCATTCGTAACATTGCAGACCGTTTGAGATTGCAGCGTTACATTTCTGTCGCTCTTTTCAACGCGACATGTTCCTCGAAATTAATCATTTTTAAACAAATAACAATAAATTTTCTTCATGCTGCGTTATCAGCCGTGATTCAGTTATTTAGCTGAAGCATTTCAGATTCTTTAGATTATTCTACGTTTTTTGAACAGTTGAAATTGGCAATTCGGTAGAATAGTGATATACGACACTCGAATTTATGATTAACTCTACCAACCGGTATTATTAGTCTCGTATATAACGCGGCGTTCTCCTTAAACGGACGCGGCGTTTTATTTTGTATACGGTAGGTGCCTACGAAGCAAAATTTATCGTGATAAATAACCACGCATTTTCGAGAGCATTTTAGTTTCGAGGCGACAAACGAACGACGCGATTGTTTCATATACTCTATCATGGCGAGAATTATTCCTCGTTATCTTATATCGAATTTGATAGAATATTTAATTCTGTCATCCCTGGATCGCGGAAAGGTGGAATCGGGATAAGCGTATTAATATGCTGTGGCATTTACTAATCCACACTGTGCTCCGCAAGATAAGATTGTGTGAGTGTTCGAAGAAGCAAATTCTTTACGCGTATAATACGGGGTTGTTTCACGCGCAACCCCTAATAGATTCGGTTGTGCGTGTAATCCGAAGGCGCGGATGGGAAAATGATCCTGTTTTTCAAGGGATATTCGGAGAACGGCGTAAGTACAACGCAAAACGCACTTTTCACGCTGTGTTGGTGGTAAGAACATTTTTTGATAAAAATCTCTGTGATTATCAACGTATAGTTCAACGGTATGAAGAAACGGGCGAAGACGAGGCTCGCTTTTACGATTTTAACGGGGAGGGTACAACCGATAGCGAGGATCATTCAAGCGACGATGATGCATTCATGGAGGATAAGCGGTGTAAATGGTTGTCCACGAGAAATAACAGAGCACCAGCCGTTGGCGCCATCCGAATAGAGGGACCTATGTACGTTCCAGATGACGCGCCGGCTCGGTCCTCGCGAGCGTGTGTCATTGCACCGTTGAGCGATGCTTCCGCGGCGGAATAAGAAGATTCTGATAGTTCGACCCTGCTCCTCTCGCCTCAACACGCGGAAGAAGGAGATGATGATGATGAGGAGGAGGAGGAGGAGGAGCTCTCGGAAGCGGACTCTGGTAAATAATTCAGGCTTGTAATTATTATATGCGCGTAGCATTTTACAGAGTGTCTAAAATAAATTCAGAAAGTAGGCTACTCTTCAGGCATTGACGTCTTTCAGTTGAGAAATGCTCCGCCTGACTAACAGCAACTTATCATTGATAATATGCTGGGGGCGGAGGAGAAGGAAATGCGTAACCGCTACCCCCGAGCTGTGGACGGGTTCGATTGGTAAAAAACTTTCGTAGTTATTCAATGAATGATAATTTACTCTATCTTAACATCAGCCTACGCTAAATTGATTGATTTATCAATTTTATAACGCTGTAATTTTGTTATAGAGTACCAAAAGGGCGGCGGAAGAGATGCAGATAGTCGAGACGCCGGTGATGTTTTACCGCCGGGTCATCGTTTCGAGATTGTCAGCGAGGGCTCGCGTTTTTTCCCGGGATTTAAAACTCGGGGTCGAGAAACGCTATTTTGAATCCAGCCACCACCGCCGTCATCGAGCATCCATCATCTCCCGTGGCTCGAAGAGGCTGTCCGTGATATTCTCACGCACCTCACAGAGTCATGCGAAGCCGGTGATTACACGGGGATGATATTTACTTCCGGCGCTTTTGCGCATGGTCCCGTGTGGCTGTCATTTCGACCAGTGCGCGATTACACACCGTCGGATATTTGATCCTTAATTGATAGCGTTGGGCAGAGCTCTTGCGAATTTAGAAATGATAACGGCGTGTGTTCGAATTTCTACGAAAAAAAAACTATCGCCATCTAGCGTCATGCTTCGCGGCGGAGCGTCGAGTAAGTACGCAAAGCGCTCCCCCGTCCCTCAGTCCTCGCGATCCTACCCCCAAAGGTGCGCTCTATGAGTCAGTCTGAAAATGATCCTCCGACCGATTACGCGATAATCTCGCCTGGGTCGCTCTCTCGATTTTCGAGAAACCCGTTTCGCGCAACGCGCATTCAAAACAAGTTGCGCCTTTGAATTGTACTCGCGTAACCCGCGTTTCCCCCTTTCGCCGCCGTGTGCCCCATGACGGCGTGAATAAATTATATTTTTCATTGGAAAAGGAAAAGACTACAGCTCGCTTCTTGACCTCACCTTACTCCCGTTTTCCGAATCGGTGCAAAATTAATATTAAATAAGGACCCACGCTAATCGAAGGGCGTGCGCGTTCATATTTAAGGTCCTCCGAGCCGGATTAATTAACAGAAAACCAGGTGTAATTTTGTGAGTGCGTATTAAAATATTCCAATTCATCGAGCAGTGAAGACTATCACAGTTTGCTCCTCAAGGGTAACTTTGTTTTCTCTACGCGTTGACGACCGTATGTTTCAACACTCTGCAAACGCCTGGCCGAGCACCTGAATAATCGGAATAAATCACGTACAAATATCGTGCTCTTTGGCCACACACATGCTGAGGATATTATTTCGAGCTCATCCAGGCAAATTTGGAAATAGAAACGTACGCGTCTATAATACGCTGTGTTGACATATTCGGTCGACCCGACCGTCAATTATCGCCATTCTCTGTCACTCACACACGACCGAGGGCTCATCTCATACTCGATTTCTTCAAACGAATAACACGCAGTAGTTATTCCCTTAGTAGTCAGGGTCGATCTCCAATCAAGCAAAAATCAACGTTTTCGACGACATGCTCATCGCGCAAACCGCGCAATTCAATCAGTTGAGGAGAATTTTGCCGAACTACAGAAAACTCGGCAAGGATAAATTCACCAGCGCGAAAACGCGCACCCGCATTTCGAGTCTGCAAGAAATCTGGTCCGCTTGTTGCGCTCGAGACGTATCTCTGCAACAAAAGGCATCGGAAGCGCAGCTCGAACACGAGTACTTCACCCAAGATGAGTTTCTCAACGCTGAAAATGATTATGAAGATTCACTCGATCAACTCACGGAACTCCTCGAGCAACAAGAGAAACAACAACGGACAGCCCCACGGATCTTACACTCGACGATGATTGGCGAACACCCCGGACCATCGAATTTTGCGCTCCCGCGGATCACCATTCCGAAGTTCAACGGCGAGCCAACGCGCTGGGAAAGTTTTCGGGATTCTTTCAAGGCGCTGGTTGGTGAGAATGTATCGCTCACTCCAGGGCAAAAAATGTTTTACTTAAAATCATTTCTCGAGGGTAACGCAGCGCTTATACTCGAACACATATCTGTCTCCGACGCCAATTACGAAGGCGCTTTGAAAATACTCAACGATGAATACGATAATATGCGTGCGTTAGTACTTGCTCACATTCACGCGTTCGTAAGCTTGCCAACTATGAAATTAGAGACGGAATCTGAGTTAAAACGATTACGCGATACGGTTAATTCCTCGTTAAATGCGTTAAAAAACTTGGGTCGGCCCGTTGAACATTGGGACGATCTGTTAGTCTATTTAGTTGCGCAAAAACTCAGTGCACGTACGCGGGCCGCTTGAAATTCGAGTCTCGGTGCGTCAAACGAATTTCCATCATTCCAATTCCTAAAAGACTTTTTAACGGAAAGAATTCGAGGAATCGCGACAGTCCAAGTCGATACGTCAAATAACGCGTCTCGCGCAAATTCGGCCGGCAATAAATCAAATGCAAAGGCTAACGTCCGCAGTGTTGCTTCCAAACAATGTCCGGACTGCTCGGGAATCACTTTCTTGCTTCTTGCCCCACGTGGCTCAAAAAATCGATCGAAGATCGTTTCACGACGGCTAAGCGCGCTTGCGTCTGTTTTAAATGTTTAAAACCAGGGCATTTTCCGAAGCAATACCCGTCCTCGAATCGCTGTAGCAAGTGTCAAAGGCTACACCACACGCGTATACACCGCGCGTCCACTCATCGTCAGGAATCCACAACTCCTTCGGCAAATGAATCGACCAAAGCAAGGCCGGATGTTGCCGACGTCAACGTCCTTCCATTAAATAGCGCGTCATGTTCGGTCACGTCCGGTTGTCCGTCGACCTCAAAGGCAATTCTCGTTCAGAAAGCAACTACTAATACTACGCACGAGCTTCCACACTCCGTCTTACTCGCAACCGCCTGGATTAAAGTACGCACTCCAGAATCGCGCGTAACGAGAGTGCGAGCCTTACTCGACCAAGGTTCCACGCACAGTTTTATTTCCGAAGCTCTGGCTCAAAAATTACATACTTCGCGGCAACGCACGAATCTTAACGTCACGTCTTTCGGAGACGCATTTTCCGGACGCGCCAGTTCTCGCGTACACCTCACACTTGAGTCGTGTATCGGCCCAGGTACCCGGTTACCTATGGTCGCTTACGTTTATCAAAAAATGACGTCGTATGCTGCGCGGCTCCCGCGTCAAGTCGGCTCTTGGCCTCATCTAAAAGGATTAGCTCTCGCCGATCCCGATCCTTCTAGTAAGGAACCGATTAACGCATTAATCGGAGTCGATCTTTACGGCTATCTCCTGCTCGACTCGCTTCGAAAAGGTCCGGTTGGGTCCCAAACGGCCCAACTCACCACTTTGGGGTGGATAATCTCCGGCCCTACGGATACGACGTGCGTTACGGCCGCGTTAAACCCTGCGCCGGCGCATTGCGCGCTCGTCACCGACGACGACGCGACAATCCGACGATTTTGGGAAATCGAAGAAATTCCCACTAAACAGCTTCGCACGCCTGAAGAGGAGGAATGCGAAACGCATTTCATTGAAACGCATTCCCGCGACTCCTTCGGTCGCTACGTTTTGCGACTGCCCGTCCGCGGCAATTCCGTCCCCGATCTCGGACACAGTTACCAGATGGCGCTCAATAGGTACGCGCATCACGAAACGCGTCTCCAGAAAAAGCCGGAATTAGTAACCGCATACTCTGCTTTCTTAAAAGAATATGAATCGATGGAACATATGGAAAAGGTTCACAACCCTGACGCGAGCCCTAATCCGGTTTATATTCCGCATCATCCCGTTATACGGAATAGCAGTTCCACTACGCGCATCCGCCTGGTTTTTATTGCATCCAGTGTCACCTTAAAGGGGACGTCTTTGAATGACCACCTACACACCGGGCCCAAACTACAACGCGAAATCTGTGGCGTTCTTTCAAACTGCCGGCGACATCGCTTCATTTACATCGCGGATATTGAGAAAATGTTCCGCCAAATACTCATTGCTCGCGAAGACACTGATTATCAACGCATTGTCTTCCGACCAGAACTCGACGGTCCAATAGAACATTATCGTCTATTAACTGTAACGTACGGCACCGCGAGCGCTCCCTATCAGGCCAATCGCGTACTCCTACAACTCGCCGACGACGAGGGCGAGGCATTTCCCGCTGCTGTGGACGTAATCCGCAATTCGACTTACGTGGATGACGTTCTATTCGGCGCCGACGATCGCGAAAGTGCGCGAAAAATCCGCTCTCAACTCGTATCTCTGTTAAAATTGGATGGTTTCAATTTACGGAAATGGGCCGCGAACGACATCGAATTACTAGCGGACATTCCCGCAGTAGGGCATGATCTCGCGATAGACCTCTCAAACGACGACTCGACCGCATTAAAAGTTCTCGGCATTACGTGGCTTCCCAAAGAGGACGCATTTAGTTTTCAAATCGGAAAAATTCAAGAAATGCGCAGTACAAAGCGCTCGGTACTTTCTCTAATTGCTCGCTTGTTCGACCCACTCGGTTGGGCCTCACCGATAATTATTAACGCCAAAATGCTCATGTGTCGTCGGTTGACGAGCCTACATTGAAATGAGACGTCAAAGCGCACTCAAGGTTAAGAAACCTTGTAAAAATGGTCATTCCCTTTTTGCCCTAGCCTCTCGGCCAATAGACTGGATGGGGATCTTTAATTGAGGAGTGCAAATAAATGTGGAAACGTCGTGTTGGATTTTATCTAACTCGAAGAGTCTGTATTTTAAAAAACAAATTAATCATATTACAAATAAAACAAATAATGGACTTACAGTTCGATAACGATGAAGACGGCAGAACGAAATCGGTCAGTCGAAAGGGTGAAAATCTTCGTTGACCTCGCAGTTCCTCGAAATAACTTCAATAATTCTTAATTCTTCTTTGACTTAATACTATTCAGTTTCAACTTTAAACTTTGAATATTTTCTCTATTAATTTCAATTTTTCTACTACTTTAATATTTTCTTATTTCTTTGAATTTATTTATTTTCGGTCTCTTTCTTATAATTTGGACTCGGTACTTTTCTTTTGACTCTGCAACTTTCTGACTCTACTATTCACTTCTCTGTTCTGCACTGTTTGAAAACTCTTTCTGCTACTAACGCTCTTCTGCTACTAACTGACTTCTGGCTCTTCTGGCTCTTCTGCCTTGATTTTCCTTCTGCGCGTCTTTTTATAATTTCGATTTATAGGCGATCCGAAATTTTAAGCCGTAGAAAGGTTCAACCAATGATGGTCCATTTTCATCTTGATTTTCCCTTTTCTTTAACTAAAGGGCCTGATGCTTCGGGAGCGCACACCAGTGCAGCCAGATCGCGCGGAATTCTTACCCTCTTTCTAGTGCCTTCCGCGCCTACCACACAACCAGAGAAGCGCGTGTCCGTGAGCAAGCGACGCTCGGACGCCGTCGGAAAGAGCCGAGCGCGGTCGAGAAACTTCGACCGCGCCTTCGGCAGCTACACTCATACATGGGGACGCTGAGCACGTTCATGTGGCGCGCAAGAGGACTAGAGAGAGGGTAGCCTTTCCGCGCGATCTGGCTGCTGGCTTCTGGCTGCGCGCTTAGCACGGCTCGCGCGTGACGTCACCCGACGGCCCGCGCGAGACTCTTCTAATAAATTGTTCCCTCTTCACTTACACCCGTCCTAATGCTAAATGCATTTAATCCCTATACAGAAGCGGAAATATATTTTGTGACGTTGCGCCAATATCGCCCCGACCTGCCCTCGCAAGTCCACCACGCACGCCCCCCCTCCACTCCCTTCCCAAGCGTTACGTTCCCCTCGGGATCCCCCTATACGCGCCGTAGGTTAAAACCGTCCCGTAATGTCGCGAAAGACGAAGTATACGTTGTAAGAAGGCGAAATTGCGAAAACGCGAAGCAAAGTACGCTGGAGGGCTCGCCCTCGTTTTCGCTCAACTCAATCTTCCCCCCCCCGTTCCTACCCTCCCCCCCCTTTTTCGCGCAGCATCAGCGGTGGACCTCAGCCACACCAGATCATCGCCGAAGCGCCGTATCTCGTCGACGCCACCCCGGGGGTGCATCAAGGTAGCGGCGGAGGATGGTGCTTCCCCGCACCAAAATCTCCCTTCAGAAGTCGAAACACGGAGGAGAAGGCGCACCCTCCGTGGACTTGTCAAAAATGGGGCAATCACGCCATCATCAGTATCACCGGCCGGTAACAGCGGACCAACGGAGAGTATGCATCGACCCCCGGGGTCGGAATATCACACGACACCTCGCTCCCGCGGCTCACTTCGAAGGATCTAGGATCGATGCAGGGTCACCGTGCTGCCATCCCTCCCTTTTCCTACGAACTA
Source organism: Heteropelma amictum (assembly GCA_959613375.1). Lineage (NCBI taxonomy): Eukaryota > Metazoa > Arthropoda > Insecta > Hymenoptera > Ichneumonidae > Heteropelma > Heteropelma amictum. The sequence goes on from OY390725.1 coordinate 2,796,397, forward strand.
GCCCCCCCGAAAATTTCTCCCACCTTCCCTCATTAGCCCAGAACCCGACAAGCAAGTGACGAGCTCGTCACTTGCGAGAGGAGCGTTGATCGGCGAATATCGATTTTATAATCTGTTGCGTTTCGTGCCCTTCTGATTTTTTTTTTTGTAGTTTGGCGATTGCGTTACCGTTGTGTGAGAGAGAGTGCGTGGGAAAAATTGTATGCGTGAAGAGAGTGATAGAGTGTGTGATAGAGAGTGCGATAGAGTGTGTGGGAGGAGTGAAGAAGTAGCGGACGAAGTGTGAAAAGTAGCGGAAGAAGTGTGGAGAATTGGAAAGGACGATAGCGAAAGAGACGTTGGAAAGGACGATAGAGAAAGGGATTATTTGGAAAGGAATTTGGAAGAGACGTGACGGAAAGGACGAGTGTGAGCGACTGAAGGGGAGTGACAACGGTAAAGCGTGAGTTTGGTTTCTTTTTTCTTATCGGTCCGAGCGATTTTTCTTTTTTCTTGGAGATATTGCGTGCGAGCGGCCACGAGGCCCGTTTTTTCCTTTCGTATTTCCCCTGCGATTCCCGGCGAAAAGTGCGTGGTGTTTTCCCCCCTGCGTTCCCCATATATTCCCCCGCGCCCCGTGAGCCCCCATCCTCCGTACCTTTTCCCCCCCCGTCGCTATTCCGCACCCGAGAGTCAAGCTTTTTTCCAAGTTTTCTTTTTTTTTTCTTGATTTTTCGTTTCGCGAGGATCACGTTTTCCTCATTCTTTTTCTCTTTTTTCTTTTCTTCGGACTCGGCGGTCAAGTGTAAGCGGCGTGTTAGCGTTCGGGAACCTCCCCCCTGAGATCCCATTCCCCAGCCCAACGCGTATATTATTGACTGTGTTTTTTTATTGTTCTCTTTCGGTTTTTTTCTTTCTGTCATACTTTCGGTCGTTGCGAGTTCCCGTTAAACTCGCTGGCGCCCAACCCGTTATACTTTTTTGTTATAAAATAGCCTTTTCTTTTTGTTATAAAATATTATTTCTCGCTTTATTCTCAGCCTTTTTGTTAATTCCCCCTTTCCTTTTTTTTTTCCTTCGCCCCCCGTATTGTCCCGCTTTCCCCCGCGGAAAGCGTCGCAAATTTTGGCGCCCAACGTGGGGCCCGAAAAACAGTACTCGCGGGAAAATATTCCCTTTATTTCAGCGAGTACTGTACCAAAAAAATCGCCCACCGTCCGAGTCCTCCTTCCCCTGCCCCGCCCGCCCCCTCGTCGACTCGCTCACCGCTGCTGAGCGAGCTCGCGCGGTGAGCCAAGGCTTGTTGTTGTTGCCGTCTCACTCGCACCACGCACTGTTCCCCAAACAAATCGCCGCTTAGAAGACGCGTTACAATTTAGCATTGTAGCCGAAATATTATTCCGAAATTCCGAGTTTATATAGTCGACTTGTGCCGCGAATTCGAGCGACTACCACACACTACCACCTGACATTGGACATACGCCCTCCGGAATTCGCCCGCAGAGCTGTCTCTCACCCCCTTTTTTTTCTCTTGTGTTTCGTGTGCCGTGCTTTCTTTTCCCCTTACCTCCCTACAGGCTCTAGGTAAAATAATACGGAAATACAGACGGAAAATTGGAAAAACAATTATAGAGGACCCCAAAAATAAAATTGCTTCGTACCCTGTGAGCGGTAAGTTTTTGAACCGTTGTCTTCACTTATATATTTTTTTTTGGGTTTTGCATTCGTGATTATTTCCCCCCCACGTAAATTTGAGAGATAGCCTGCGCCTACCCTGCCCCCCCCCCCTTCGCCCCCTCGCGTTATATTACACCGAATTTATTATTATTCATTTTTTTTATTATTTTTTTTTGTTGTTTGTCTCCGTTTAATAATTTTTTTTTGTGTGTCCCTTCCCTTCTTTCCCTGTTCCCTTTCTCGTTTTTTTTTCTTCGCAGTTCGTAAATTCTTTTTCTTTTTGTCGCCTCGCACATTTTTTTTTCTCTCGGTTTTTGTTTTTTTCCGTATTTATCCCCATCATCATCTTTTTTTCTTCTTCTTTTTCGTTTTTTTTTGCGATTTGATTTTAGTTTATTGATCGTTATACTGTTTTTCTCCTTTTCTTCTTTGGACCAATTATTCATTTCCTTTATTTAGTTTATATTATTTGATTATATATTTTTTTGTGTGTATTCCTTTTTGTATTATTTCTTTTTTTGTTTTGCGTAATTAATTTTTTTCTCTCCCTTTCGTCTCTCCTATTCAGTCCGTATTGATCTTATTAATTTTTTTTTTTTCTTTTTTTTCCTGTTCGCCCCTTCTCCTTGTGCCCGTGTTACCCCCCCTTATCACTACTCGTTTTTTTGTGTTTTCGCTGTTTTTATTATGCTTCCCCCGCGTTAGCTACGTACTAGGGACTATGGAAGTCCCTACGGCGACCACCACCCCAACCACGACCACTAGTACTTCGCCCCGCACTACCTCCGCCCCCCTACCCACCACTAGCCACCCTCGTGAACGAGTCGAGGTCGGGCTTGATGAAAGAACCCAAGCCATTCGCGCGTCGTTGGACGCAATCCATGACGTCCGCGACCTCCTCCTCCGCTGCGACCGAGCAGGGCTCACCTCCTGGGGCAGCGTGGAGGAAATCAAAGAGCGACTGGTGCGAGAGGAGCTCCGCAGTCGCTTTCCTCACACGCACATCCCCTGGGACGAACGAGCCGACACCCTGAGCCCTGATTCCCTCCCCTTTTCCCTCAGTGTCGCAGTTGAGCACCCCCTCTACGGGGAGATCCTGCGACCCTCGCGCGTTTCGCCCCCTGTAAGCACAGGGATCCCCCGAAACGTCCCTATCCCATCTCCCCGTAGCTTTTCTTCCCCCAGCGACCCCTTGCCCACGGGGCAATCCATGGGTCGTTATCGAGACCCCCTTACACTCGATCTCGACACCACTACTCCTGGGTATTTGTCTCGCTTACCCCAACCCCTCATCCCCGTTCCCAGTCCTTCCTCCCCCCACGTCACATTCGCACTACCCCCGCATGCCGAACAACACCACCTGTCGTATGCCACCGCAGCACCAACCCGTAACCCCTCTCCCCGCCCTCGCGCGTCCCCTGTTCCTGCATCGTACGTGCCCTGGAGTCCTGAGGGCACATACGTTTTCCCGCCGCGCGCCACGGGGCACAGCAGCACCCGATTGGGTCCCCTTCCTCCCCCCCACACTTGTTCACCGCCCCCTACCCCCCACGGACCCTCGCCTCCTCCCTTTTCCGGTTTTCCCACCTTTTCGGAGTCTCGGGAGGCCCGCGACTCGCGTTTCACGGACCATTGGAGGAAATTCGGCCCTCGTTTCGCCGGGAAACGAGGCGATGACGCTGAGGAGTTCCTCCGTCGCCTCCATGAGTACGCGACGAGCCGCAGCCTCACCGAGGGGGAGCTTTTGCGGGCGCTGCCGGAAGCTTTCACCGGAGAAGCTCTCCTGTGGCACCGCGTGGAGCACCCCAGCTGGACCTCGTACGAGGGGTTCACCTTCTATTTCCGGGAACGATTTGGCCACGGGGACCTGCAAGAGCGCTTGCGCCGAGAGGTGGAGTTGCGAACGCAGGGACCCGGCGAACCGGTTGCGGAATACCTCGTGAAGATGCGCACCCTGTTCAGCCATCTCAACCCTCCCCTTCCCCTTAGCGTGCAGATCGACATCTGCTGCCGCAACCTCCACCCCGAACTGGCGGTCCACGTCGTGAGAGAGGAAATACATAGTTTCCTCGATCTACAACGTGTGGGCCGCCGGCGAGAGGAGGTGAGCGAGCGTATGAGGCTGTACCGCCCGCCCCCCCCCGTTTCCCAGTCCGCATTACCCGCCGCAGCATTCTATCCGGAGAAGGGCGTGCGCGGACGCGCTGCCGCCGTGGCGGACAAAAAACGCGACCCCTCTCCGGACCTTCTGATGGAATTTGAGGCTACACCCCCCAAGGAAAGTCCCAAACCAGTCCCGCGCGTTTCGTACAGCACCGTTGCCCGTTCCCCTCCCCGCACGACCTCTCCGAAAACGGCAGCCGCCGTCATTCCTCGTTCCCCAACCACACTACGACGACCTCCTCCCCCGAGCAGCCCCCCGCGGAAAATCCCCGCTCTCGTTGATGTGGCGCCTCGTCAACCCCCGCGTGCCTATTCCCCACCCTCAAAATCCCCTTTCGTCACCTGCTACAACTGCAGGAAACCCGGCCACGTTTATCGTGAGTGTTTGCTCCCCCTTGGCTATTTTTGCCGCGTGTGCGGCCGGCCAGGGGTGGATGTAAACACGTGCCCTGTTTGCGCGCGTCGCCGGGCGGGAAACGCCATGCCGGGGGGTCACTAACAACCGTAGCCCCCCGGAGAGACGAACCCGTCCCCCCTCCCCATCCTATAGAAGCCCGAACCCCTACATCGTCCCCCCTCGCGGTCGCCACTGGCGACAATCGGCATTTCGCGTGGGTTTCCGTGGGCGGAACTCCCACGCGAAGCCTCATTGATTCCGGATCCACGAGAAGCTATATCAGCGCAGAGCTGAGCGATTCCCTTGGCGCGACCCTACAACCCATCGACGAGACCGTGCGAGTGGGGCCAGCTAATCGACACAGCATGGGAACCTCACGTTTTTGCCTACCTTGACGACGTTATAATCGCGACAGACACCGAGGACAGTCATTTTAAATATTTGCGACAGGTTTTACGGACTTTTTTGGACGCCGGGATGGAGATAAACTTTGAGAAAAGTGAATTCTTCTGTCCCGAGGTGTCGTATCTGGGTTATATTATCGGAACCGACGGACTGAAGACAGACCCGCGGAAAATCGAGCCCATCCTCAATTACCCCCCTCCTCGCACCCTGAAGCAAGTCCGCCGCTTCCTTGGGATGGTCGGCTGGTACGCACGCTTCCTCCCCGATCTCGCTCACGACAAAATTCCCCTCACCCGCCTATTAATGAAGAATGTTCCCTGGAAATGGGAGTCAGAAGAGCAAAGTGCTTTTGAGACCCTTCGCGACGCCCTCGTCCAAACCCCCGTCCTCGCCCGTCCTGATTTCGAGCAGCCCTTCACTCTCCAGACTGACGCCAGCGACTCGGCAGTGGGCGCTGTGCTGACGCAGGAGATTGAAGGGGTAGAGCGGCCCATAGTATTCGCGAGCAAGGTCCTGACCGCCGCCGAGCGAAAGTACACGGTGACGGAGAGGGAGTGTCTCGCGGTACTGTGGGCAGTGAAGAAATTCCGTCCCTATATCGAGGGCACTCACTTTACCGTGATCACGGACCACAGCAGCCTGCTGTGGCTCCGTAATCTTCGAGATCCCACGGGAAGATTAGCCCGTTGGGCCCTTGCGATGCAGGCCTACGATATGAAGATCGTACATCGCAAGGGATCCCTGCATGTAGTCCCCGATGCCCTTTCCCGAATGTACGAAACGTGCAACGATGCCCTCTGTGCCCTAGGTGAATCCGCCGATCCCTGGTACACCGACAAAATGAGAAACATCAGCGAATTTCCATGGAAATATCCAAATTGGCGTATCGAAGACGACCGTATCTACTACCACCGCCCCCACGCCATCATCGACCCTGCCATGACCGACCTTGACTCGTGGAAGCTCGTTCTACCCCTTGACTCCCGCCCACGAGCCCTCCACCAGGCCCACAACGATCCCCAGTCCGGCCATCTGGGCGTGGACAAGACGTACCACCGGGTAATTCAGGATTTCTTCTGGCCCGGGGTTTTCCAAGACGTCGCGAGATACGTCTCACGTTGTACCGAATGTCAGCAGCAGAAGGTCCCCCAGGTCGTCCCCGCAGGGATAATGCGTGAGCGAACGACCGAGGGCCCCTGGTCTGTTGTCGCTGCTGACATTATGGGCCCCTTCCCCCCCAGCAAAAGTCAACACAAGTATATTCTCGTGTTTCAAGATCTGTTCACGAAATATGTAGAAGCCCGTGCCCTCCGCGCAGCCACAGGCCCCACCATAATGACGGCGTTTAACGAATTAATCGTGAATCGCTGGGGATGCCCCCGATTTTTACTGACGGACAACGGAACGGAATTCACGAACGGACACGTAAAACAACACCTTCATGAATGGGGCATCACCCAAACCACCGTGCCTCCGTACCACGCCCAAGCGAACCCGGTAGAACGAGTCAACCGAACCCTGAAGACCATGATTAATTCCTATATCACCCTCGACCACCGTGAGTGGGACCAGCACCTTCCCGAGCTATGCTTCGCCCTCAATACCGCCGTACAATCCTCCACGCACATGACTCCCGCTTTCCTCAATTTCGGTCGAAATCCCCGCCCTGCAAAAAGCATTCGCGACGATCCCATCCCCAGTACCTCGCTGGACCCCGGAGAGATTACGAATTGGGGGGACCGAATGAAACGGTTGCCCCTTATTCACGATTGGGTGCATAGGAACCTAGAAATCGCGGCGAAAAGGCAGGCCCGATATTATAACCGCCACCACCGAGACGTGACCTTTGAAGAGGGCAATCTCGTGATGCGACGCAACCGAGTGCTGTCGTCCGGAGCCCAGAACTTCGCAGCGAAGTTAGCCCCGCGCTATAGTGGTCCCTATAAAATACTACGAGTTATTTCCCCCGTGGTTTACGAGTTGGAGGACCCGAAAAGTAGGAGAAACCCACGGGTCCATATAAAGGATTTAAAAGCTCACGTCACCGACGAAACCGCTACCCCCACCGCAGACGAAAGCCCCCCGCCCCCGCGAGTAATTCCCCTCATTAAAGAACGCTACGTACCACGCCGCACGGGATTACGCTCGCAACGCAATGTCGCCCCCCTCGCGACTTTCACGCCGGAATCGCAGTATTCCCTAGTAACACCGATTGTTAATTTACAGGCTTCCACGATGCTCCGACGTTTCGGACCGCGCCCCCACCCCTTTTCTATCATCCCCCGTCCCGCGTATCACCGCCCCGGAGGGACGGTGATTGACCCGGAGGAGTGGATCTCCCCCGGGAGATCGACCCCCCGGAAATACGTTCCCCTCTACGGAGGAACTCCCCCCCCTCTCCGCCATCCCCCAGCTCCCTGCCCTCTACGCCCCCTCCCGCCTCCTCAGCCCCTGAGTCCCATCCCTTCGGTCAGGAGGATCTCCGGCGGATCCAGGAGTTGTTGGAGCGCCTCCTGATCTCCCGTTCCCCTCCCCCGCCTTCCGCCGCCGCCAACCGTCGCCGCTGCCATTCCCAAGCAGCTCCCCCGCGTCCCCGATCCTCATCCCAGTCCCTCGCCACCCTGAAACCCCATCCCAAACCCCGCGTCGTCCCTACCGCCCCTCGTCCTGCAAGCTCCCTGCCCCATCCCACCCCCAAAACCCCGCCAGCCCCGCATCGCCGACCCCCCCTATCCCCCGAACCTTCCTTCCCCTCGTCGCGCCCGCCGACGCGTCCCCGTCCTCGCTCCGTCCCCGTCCCCCCGTCCCGACCCCGCATCCCGACCCTAATGGACCATCCCGTCGCCCCTCCAGCCCCAATCCCGGCCCTAATGGACCTCCCCTGCCTCCCGCCCCCTGACATGCCCCTCCCCGATCCCGACGCAGAACCCCTCCCGTACACTCCCCCGCCCTCTGCCCGCCGGCGCCTCCGGTGTTGGTCGTGCGGCCAACTCGGTCACACACACGAGGAGTGTGGCCGGCGGCTAAGGCCTCCCACGCCCCCCAGCAGCAGCTGGTAAGTCCTCTCCCCCCCCCAATGCCACCTAGATCCCTTGTCCCCCACACAGAACCCTAGAACCCTTCCCTGAGCCCGAGGTCCCAATCCCAAGAGCCCACGACCCCCCTGAGCCACAAAGAACCCGTAACAAACCCTCGGAACCCTCCCTGAACCCGAGATCCCAGGTCCCCGAGCCACGACCCCCCTCTGGCCCCGCAGAACCCTCTACGAACCCGCGGTAACCCGCCAAACCCTGCAAGAACCCTGAAGAACCCTGCAGGCAGCAGCACGAGCATCTAGTCAAACCCAAGGAACCCACGACGAAGATCCCGATACGCCGACTGCTAAACGAAGACTGACGAGACGCGATGCGCTTGGTCGCGGCACAAGGCTGAAGTCACTACAATTAAGTGCGGCCAGCGTCTTCGCGACTCCCTCCATTCCCAACGTCCACCAGGAAGAACCGCGATAGAGCCACGCATGAACAGAAAAGGACCGGCAAGAGGGGAGAGCGGAGCTCGCGCTTGCAAAAGTCGCTTTCGTATCATTTGGAAAATGTCTTAGCACTAATCACTTGATTCTTTTGTTTTTAGCCGCAAAAGATGACGATAATACGCGGAGCGTATCAACCTGCCCTCGCAAGTCCACCACGCACGCCCCCCCTCCACTCCCTTCCCAAGCGTTACGTTCCCCTCGGGATCCCCTTATACGCGCCGTAGGTTAAAACCGTCCCGTAATGTCGCGAAAGACGAAGTATACGTTGTAAGAAGGCGAAATTGCGAAAACGCGAAGCAAAGTACGCTGGAGGGCTCGCCCTCGTTTTCGCTCAACTCAATCTTCCCCCCCCGTTCCTACCCTCCCCCCCCTTTTTCGCGCAGCATCAGCGGTGGACCTCAGCCACACCAGATCATCGCCGAAGCGCCTTATCTCGTCGACGCCACCCCGGGGGTGCATCAAGGTAGCGGCGGAGGATGGTGCTTCCCCGCACCAAAATCTCCCTTCAGAAGTCGAAACACGGAGGAGAAGGCCCACCCTCCGTGGACTTGTCAAAAATGGGGCAATCACGCCATCATCAGTATCACCGGCCGGTAACAGCGGACCAACGGAGAGTATGCATCGACCCCCGGGGTCGGAATATCACACGACACCTCGCTCCCGCGGCTCACTTCGAAGGATCTAGGATCGATGCAGGGTCACCGTGCTGCCATCCCTCCCTTTTCCTACGAACTAGCCCCCCCGAAAATTTCTCCCACCTTCCCTCATTAGCCCAGAACCCGACAAGCAAGTGACGAGCTCGTCACTTGCGAGAGGAGCGTTGATCGGCGAATATCGATTTTATAATCTGTTGCGTTTCGTGCCCTTCTGGTTTTTTTTTTTGTAGTTTGGCGATTGCGTTACCGTTGTGTGAGAGAGAGTGCGTGGGAAAAATTGTATGCGTGAAGAGAGTGATAGAGTGTGTGATAGAGAGTGCGATAGAGTGTGTGGGAGGAGTGAAGAAGTAGCGGACGAAGTGTGAAAAGTAGCGGAAGAAGTGTGGAGAATTGGAAAGGACGATAGCGAAAGAGACGTTGAAAAGGACGATAGAGAAAGGGATTATTTGGAAAGGAATTTGGAAGAGACGTGACGGAAAGGACGAGTGTGAGCGACTGAAGGGGAGTGACAACGGTAAAGCGTGAGTTTGGTTTCTTTTTTCTTATCGGTCCGAGCGATTTTTCTTTTTTCTTGGAGATATTGCGTGCGAGCGGCCACGAGGCCCGTTTTTTCCTTTCGTATTTCCCCTGCGATTCCCGGCGAAAAGTGCGTGGTGTTTTCCCCCCTGCGTTCCCCATATATTCCCCCGCGCCCCGTGAGCCCCCATCCTCCGTACCTTTTCCCCCCCCGTCGCTATTCCGCACCCGAGAGTCAAGCTTTTTTCCAAGTTTTCTTTTTTTTTTCTTGATTTTTCGTTTCGCGAGGATCACGTTTTCCTCATTCTTTTTCTCTTTTTTCTTTTCTTCGGACTCGGCGGTCAAGTGTAAGCGGCGTGTTAGCGTTCGGGAACCTCCCCCCTGAGATCCCATTCCCCAGCCCAACGCGTATATTATTGACTGTGTTTTTTTATTGTTCTCTTTCGGTTTTTTTCTTTCTGTCATACTTTCGGTCGTTGCGAGTTCCCGTTAAACTCGCTGGCGCCCAACCCGTTATACTTTTTTGTTATAAAATAGCCTTTTCTTTTTGTTATAAAATATTATTTCTCACTTTATTCTCAGCCTTTTTGTTAATTCCCCCTTTCCTTTTTTTTCCTTCGCCCCCCGTATTGTCCCGCTTTCCCCCGCGGAAAGCGTCACAATTTATATTACTAATATTATATTAATTCTCATACTTTTATCGAGGGATAAGCAACAAAACAGCTACCGAATACAAGCCAATTATCTATCCGGCCGCGATGAACAAGTACGAGAATGTGCACCTATCCCTCAAGCGATTAGATGGTCCAGTCGGTAGCGTGCCTGACTACGGTCCGAAGGGGCGCGGGATCGATTCCCGCTCTAAGTATTTTTTTTTATTTTCTTTTTTTGGGCGAATTGTTCATTCGTGACACACGCTCATTGAAAGAACAACAATTTTGTAATCGTATGATAATACATCTAAAATTTAGATGTATTATTATATTATACTTCGCTTACGATTGATACGACAATAATACATCTAAAGTTTAGATGTATTATTATATTATACTTCATCATATTTCCATACTTTCTCTATTTATACAAACTTTTATCAAGCAATAAAACATTATCCCCGAAAACAAGCCAATCATCATCCATCCGGCCGCGAATCACAAGTGCCAAAAGATGCACTATTTCCACAATTGATAAAGTGGTTCCGTGGTAGCGCGTCGGACTCCAGACCACAGGGGCGTGGGATCGATTCCCGCGCTCAGTATTTTTTTTTTTTTTTTATGGGGCGAGTTATTCATTCGTAAAATACGCTGAAATAAATTGCAAAATAATATATATATCACATTCGTCAAGTGGCGAAGTAGGCAAAACACCGAAAAATCAAAGCGTCAGTGCTGAATGTCGAAGTATTTTAACCTTTTCCGATGTCAAAGTTTTAACGCTTGAAGAATTTTTTGTTGTTGTTTTTTTTACTTACATGATTACTTTCGGTGGTTTCGTACAAAAAGAAGTAAAATCCACATTTAAAACTTTAAAAAGTAAAAAATGTACACCAAGTAATGAAAATAGTAGTTTTCGTCGAAAAGTATTTTTTTCAAATAGTGTGAAAAATAGAAATAACATTTAAAAAAAAAAAATCAAACTTGGCATGCATGGTTAAGATAAAGAGGTGCATGCACGTCAAGCTTGATTTTTTTTTTGATAATGTTAATTTTTTATTTTATTTTTCAATTATTATTTTTATTAATTATTTTTCACACTATTTGAAAAAAATACTTTTCGATGAAAACTTCTATTTTTATTAGTTAGTGTACATTTTTTACTTTTTAAAGTTTCAAATGTGGATTTCACTCCTTTTTGTACGAAACCACCGAATGTAATCATGTAAGTAAAAAAAAACAACAACAAAAAATTCTTCAAGCGTTCAAACTTTGACATCGGAAAAGGTTAAAATACTTCGACATTCAGCACTGACGCTTTGATTTTTCGGTGTTTTGCCTACTTCGCCACTTGACGAATGTGATATATATATTATTTTGCAATTTATTTCAGCGTATTTTACGAATGAATAACTCGCCCCATAAAAAAAAAAAAAAATACTGAGCGCGGGAATCGATCCCACGCCCCTGTGGTCTGGAGCCCGACGCGCTACCACGGAACCACCCCATCGATTGTGAAAATAGTGCATCTTTTGGCACTTGTGATTCGCGGCCGGATGGATGATGATTGGCTTGTTTTCGGGGATAATGTTTTATTGCTTGATAAAAGTTTGTATAAATAGAGAAAGTATGGAAATATGATGAAGTATAATATAATAATACATCTAAACTTTAGATGTATTATTGTCGTATCAATCGTAAGCGAAGTATAATATAATAATACATCTAAATTTTAGATGTATTATCATACGATTACAAAATTGTTGTTCTTTCAATGAGCGTGTGTCACGAATGACCAATTCGCCCAAAAAAAGAAAACAAAAAAAATACTTGGAGCGGGAATCGATCCCGCGCCCCTGGGACCGTAGTCAGGCACGCTACCGACTGGACCATATAATCGCTTGAGGGATAGGTGCACATTTTCGTACTTGTTCATCGTGGCCGGATAGATAATTGGCTTGTATTCGGTAGCTGTTTTGTTGCTTATCCCTCGATAAAAGTATGAGAATTAATATATTAGTAATGTAAATATATTTCCGCTTATTTATAGGGATTATAATGCATTTAGCATTAGGACGGGTGTAAGTGAAGAGGGAACAATTTATTAGAAGAGTCTCGCGCGGGCCGTCGGGTGACGTCACGCGCGAGCCGTGCTAAGCGCGCAGCCAGAAGCCAGCAGCCAGATCGCGCGGAAAAACTACCCTCTCTCTATTCCTCTTGCGCGCCACATGAACGTGCTCAGCGTCCCCATGTATGAGTGTAGCTGCCGAAGGCGCGGTCGAAGTTTCTCGACCGCGCTCGGCTCTTTCCGACGGCGTCCGAGCGTCGCTTGGTCACGGACACGCGCTTCTCTGGTTGTGTGGTAGGCGCGGAAGGGACTAGAGAGAGGGTAAGAATTCCGCGCGATCTGGCTGCACTGGCGCACACTCCCCTCCACATAGGTTATCCTATCTTTGTCGCGTAGGTGGGTTTCGCCCCTCCCTGACGGACAAAGATGTTGCTTTGGGAAGGCCCATCTTCCCTCCACAACTTACGTCTTATGCGTATTATCGAATACAATATTTTATTTATAATATTATTCAATGTTTGTCAAATTGTATATCGTTATTTTAAACGTATTAGCATTTGTTTTGTGGTTTACCTCATATATCTCTTAATGTCAAATTTATCTGATAGCGTTACATATCTTTTCGTTTCGTGTCCTCCGTTTCAATTGTTATAATTATTCCAGATGAATTATCTATTATTTTCTTTGTCATTTTGTTTCCTCATTACTATTTATCAATTATTAATTCATTTATTTTAACATTGAGATTTCATTTGTCTGTTAAATTGTTTACTGTTAAAAGAAAAATATTTCAATGTTGAGAAATTGAAAAGTGTTTCGTTTCATTTGAAGTGCAGCTGCATAAAGTTTTATGATCGTGGAAATATTTGAAATTTTGTTTTTCTTGGAATTTTCGGTACTTAAAAATATTCATGTTCCCTATCTACCCATGGCGTCTACGAGTCGCCAGATAAGTGGTCCTCGAAAGGTTGCGGCATCTCATATTACTCCCTTTCGTAGGAATGCATTTTCTAATCTTCATGTGTTTCCGCTTTCGGTCCGTTGATATTTTTTTGAACACGTGAGTTTTTTTTAGAAAAACAGACTTGTGGGAAGCTTACATATAGAAAATGTTTATAAGAGTCTAGACGTTTTGTGCTCTTGTAACGATATCTAAAGAATTTCTCGAAGAGAGAAAAAAAGAAATGGGGAGTTTCGACGGATGTCACACATGCAAGATTTGTGGTTGGCTAAAATTGGTTGGGACGACGCAGTTCCTCCACCGTTATTGAAAAGGTGGAATGTTCGCCCGGTCGCCCTTTGCTCAGTAACCCTGAGCCCTCGTTGGTCGACGTGAATGAAAATTTGCTTTCGCGTTGGCAGAGGGTTCAATTTATGCGTGAACACGTTTGGAAAGCTTGGTCGAAAGATTATTTACACACCTTACAGCAGCGTTCGAAATGGCGTTTCTCTACGCAATCCTTGATGATCGGAACGCTCGCACTCCTCAAAAACGACTTGCTCCCACCGTCACGATGGGAATTAGCTCGCGTGATCGGTACACACCTTGATCCCGATGGCCTCGTTCGCGTCGTAACGTTACGCACCGCGAGAACGACTTTAAAGCGCCCCATTTCGAAAGTGTGTCCGCTACTTTCCGCCTTAGCTCCGAGCGCGTCGGAGCCTGAATTGCGCTTCATCTAATTTAAGTTTCCGAAGTATTGTCGGTTCTTTCCATGTAAAGATTTTGTTAGTTTGTAAGTTCTCGCCAACAATGTCGGGTATATTCATGTATAACAAAAAGGGGAGATCACAAGGCTTCCTCCCCCCCCCTAAAACGTTAACCATTTCGTTCCGTTCGGAACGAGGCGAGCGGTATGTCCGAATTTCTACGAAAAAAAAAACTATCGCGATCTAGCGTCATGCTTCGCGACGGAGCGTCGAGTAAGTACGCAAAGCGCTCCCCCGCCCCTCGGTACTCGCGATCCTATACCCAAAGGTGCGCTCTATGAGTCTGTCTGAAAATGATCCTCCGACCGATTACGCGATAATCTCGCCTGGGTCGCTCTCTCGATTTTCGAGAACCCCGTTTCGCGCAACGCGCGTTGAAAACAAGTTGCGCCTTTGAATTGTACTCGCGTAACCAGCGTTTCCCCCTTTCGCCGCCGTGTGCCCCATGACGGCGTGAATAAATTATTTTTTTGTTGGAAAAGGAAAAGACTACAATTCGCTTCTTGACCTCACCTTACTCCCGTTTTCCGAATCGGCGCAAAATTAATATTAAATAAGGATCCACGCTAATCGAAGGGCGTGCGCGTTCAGCGTGTGTGAAATGAGAACATGTGTTGTGAGTGGAATTGCCGGTAACGGCGGTATTCTGCTAACTCACGAGTCGATAGCAAAAAAATTTATTTTGCAAATAGACAATCGCAATAATTTGTGCCTGTCGCGCTCGATCGTTACAGCTCGAGTTTATGCAGAACGCGGGGAAATACGCTCGGGGGTACTTCATAAAAAATGAGAGAAAATTCGACATGGACAGCGTGAATATCAGCGCACCGAGGCGATGCAACTCGCACGTAATGCCGGTGTGTGTATAACAGCTCGAGGGTGTGGATTGCGGGAAATTCGTCGGTCTCAGGAGTATCTTGCTCACGACGGTATAGCTATAGTTATATTTGAATTTCTCACGTTAGAAAAACGAGTGGAGGCGTTTTATGACGGTCGAGAAATGGTAATTTCGGGTATGGAGCGAATCACGCATACGCTGTACATTTTATATTACGAACGCTCGAGACATTTCCAGCCGATATTGAATCTCGCCGGTGCTGTGGGTAGCCGTAGATTTTGCGTTAATTGTAACACCTAGTACACTCGTGCTCACGAGCATCGGTGCTCAAAGCAATGCGCGAGATGTAAATCTACAAAGTGTACAGATTATCGGGGTGCGATAAAAGCTTGTAAGGACTGTAATCGTTCATTTTTTGGTGAGTGTTTTTGCTCTGCACAAAACACCCAACGCTACTAGAGGTCAAGGGTTAGTGTTTAGACGGGATTTGAGCGTATGCCAGACGCTGAAAATTTATAGCAATTGATTCGGTCTCGTGAAAACGGGAAAAAAATATCAACACGTTTGCGGCATGGTGTTTTGCACAACGTGTAAATGCACTCGATCAACGACGCATCATTGTTTTATTTTTCCGATCGAAAACATCCCTGTTTCTGTATCATCGAATGAAAATAGTAATAAGAATTCATCACAATTTATATTTTATGATTTTGAAACGCAACAGCATTCGCGTTCACCTGGTGATAATTCGACGCGCGTTCATGAGCCGAATCTCTGTTCAGCGCAACGCGTGTATTTGCAATGCGCTGATGAGGATGACGATTACATAATTGAAAACCCCTGCCGCGTTTGTGGAAAAAGAGAGTCTGTATTCTCCGACGATCCTGTCGGATCACTGGTGGAATTAGCTATCATATCGAAATTTGAAAAAATCATATGTATCGCTCATAACGCTGGGGATTTTGACGCTCAATGTATCCTCCGATATTCGATTGATAAAAAAGAACTCAAATGCCGACGCTAATAATGACGGCAACAAAAATTATTTCAATGAAAATCGGTCATATCGTTTTCCCGGATAGCTTGCATTATTTGCCTATGTCGCTCAGCTCTCTGCCGAAAGCCTTCGGGTTTAAGCATGCCGTGACCAAGGGAACATTTCCGCATTTATTTAATACGCCTGAGAATCAAAATTATGTCGGACCGTTACCAACGCTCGTTTTTTATTCGCCCGATACGATGTTTGCCGGCGAGCGTGAGAAGTTCTTGACGTGGTACGAGAGAACACTGAACTCGGGCTACGTGTTTGATTTTGCCGAAGAATTCGTGAAATATTGCCGCACGGACGTGACGGTGTTGCGTCGCGCTTGTTTAGCTTTCAGAAATCTTTTTATTCGCTGCGGTAATGTTTGCCCATTTTCCAAAAGCTGCACAATCGCAGCGGCTTGCTCGTTGGTGTTTCGCAAAAAATTTTTACACGCAAATCATATCGCGATATTACCACCAGGAGGATATCGCTGGGGGGATAATCAATCGCGCAAAGCCGTTTCATGGTTTGTGTGGCTCGAGTGCGTGCGAGCGCGTGTTATCGCTCACGCCGGTCGCGGTCGTGAATTTCGTTTACCCGAGGGCTCGCTGGCGGTCGATGGTTATTACGAGAAGGAAGAATCGGGAGCTCATCGCGTTCTTCAATTTCACGGGTGTTTTTGGCACTGGTGTCCGCGGTGTTATCGCGTAAACAGGGATAAAAGATTAAAATTCGGTGATACAATGAACGAACACTACCGATTTCCGGTAAAATTAAAGCATGGGGATACACGCTGGATCGGTCTCATGAAACATAAATGATTATTCGGTTGATCGCTTTTACATGTTTTCAAAATGTCACACCGCACACGTGTTTTTTTCTTTGATTTTTTTCCAATGGCCTTATCGTGCGGAAACAGTCGCGACAACGTTTAAGCGAATCGCATATGCTGACTGTTTTATGGCCGCGATACGCGTCAATGACGGTATTGTGCTTTTGGAAACATTCATCCCCATAAAAATCACGATAGCATACTGGGCATCTGAGTGTATTGTTTAGCCATCGTTCACACGGTGGTGAGCCGAAACAGCGAGAACATTTCTTTTTTTGCGAGCATCGATGGCCAAATCGACGATATCGCGTATTACAGGCTACGCAAAAATCTCTACTGCCAACTGCGCCCCTTAGATTCGAAATTGGCTGAAAGTGATGCGATCTTTCGTAATACAAGATGTACAAAGTATGCCTGATAATACCGACTGTGTTCAAAACTTGTTGCGCGCCGTCGAATAGCGGCTCAGACCTACGGCCGAGAGTGAGAAATTCATAAACTATGATAGCAATACCCTCAGGCGCTAAATAATTTTGATAAAAGGCAATTTCGCGTACACCACAACCACGCGCGGGTATGACAACATTTGCCGCTCTCGTGAGTTCAAGAGCAGCCTTTCGTTGCACAGCACCGTTTATCTGTCGTATTCGTTGCCAATTAGCGTGCAAGATCGTATTTCACCGCGTTCCGCGTAAGCCCGACCGGCCACCAATGAGCGCGCCAAAGAAAGCTTATCGTTGTTCCTAATCGTTAAGATAGATTTTTTTGCTACACCCTCGTGTGTCAGACCTTTTCGACCCGCTCCCTCGACATCCCTGACAACGCATGTTTTTATGCTGCACGCTTCATCGATATTCAAGGAGGCGGAACTCTGAGCAACGCTACTTATTAAATGCCACAAGTCGCGAAAAGTGTAATCCCTTGCAGGCCGAAAAGATAGCCATACGGGCCCGTGTGACAAGCCGCCGGCCGTAAAAGACACGCCGACATAATCGGAGCCCTCGCATGAGCTGGTGATATGCGTCAGGACGTCACGAAATGCTCCTTCGAGCCATTTTATCGTACTGGTCCCAGACGGTGGTTGACGAACGCGCATTAACGTCTCTGCCACGCAGTTTAAAGCGTTTAAAAGAACGCCTCGACTCCTCGATAATTTCAATGCGCTCTCCCGGCGGCTGTACATCTTGAACAGTTTCCGACAGGCCTGTATCGCGCGGCCTGCCTTCGCCCACTTGTATCTCTGAAAAATCACAAAATAGTAAGCGTCGAGAATTTCTGAGTTTCAGGCAGACTCCATCAGTATAAATTATTACCATTTATTATTATTATTATTATTATTAGGGTCCCTGCTAGAAAGGAGCTTCATCGTCTTCAAAAAAACCCCATTCCGATGAATAACCTGTCATAAAATAACCAATTTTACTTACATTTTTCAAAAATTACATGTCAAATAAAGCTTTTATCTGAGTCGGTATTGCCAGAGGCCATGAGCTGCTCATACCACTCGTTAGCTCTGTCAAAATCATCGTCCGCGTCTGATTGATCCAGCTCGAGCTCCATCGGGTATTCCCATGCCTGATTCTCGCGATGATCGAATTGTTGTTCAGCGTCATTCTGAATTTCACGAGCCCATTCCTCTAGCAGAATGTTACCCCTTCCGCTGGCGGTTTCTTCCTCTTCGTCTCCTTCATCCGCAATACGGTTCTCATCTATGAAAATCGGGTTGTGTTAGATCATTTCATTTTCAATTTTTTACTTTAAAAAAATACTCACACGAGGGTCGTGATAAATCGGAGGATATTTGAGAGGGGTTAAAAACACTCGACGCTGCTGGTGCTGGCGTAATATCGGAGCCCGTGGATGAATCGCTATCGGCACGCTCGTCTATTTCCCGGCCGCGTCGATATGCCTGCCCTATACCCGAAGGCCCAGCTACGCACATTTCTTCTTCTTCTTCTTTATCATCATCATCATAAGTGCGCTCCCCGACGGCCTTTGTCGCGTCAATAAGAGCCGCTTCTTCATCGCTCGATGCATCGAGAAGCTGCTGATAACCTGTAATCGGCCGCTCCCCACCGCTGTCGTTAAGCCTTATCCGTGTTTTGCGGAATGGCAATATGTTACAATTAAAACGGTACTTACCCTTAATTTCTTCAACGAGAGCTCTGATACACGATGAGTCATTAACACCGCGACGTTTTAATTCTTCATATACGCATGTAAGAATAGACAGCCCCTTCAACAGACCGCGCTTGTGCGCTTTCACAATGACGCCCAGAGGTGTCCACCATATTACATATTTTAAGCGCTTCAACAGTCTATTTCTGGATAAACACTGTAATTCACCGTACCAGCGATCATTGTATTATTATATTAATTCTCATACTTTCATCAAACGATAAAGCGTTATCCCCGAAAACAAGCCAATCATCCATCCGGCCGGGAATCAAAAGTACCAGAAGGTGCATCTATTTCATAAGCAATGAGATGGTCCAGTTGGTAGCGTTCCTGACTTCGGTCCCGAGGGGCGCGGGATCTTTCCCCGCGCTCAGTATTTATTCAATTTTTTTTTATGGGGCAATTGTTCATTCATGAAATACGCTCATTGAAAGAACAATTTTGTAATCGTATGATAATCCATCTATAATTTAGATGTATTATTATATTTGTTAGGAAATTGAATAAATTTCCAATAGTACTCATTCCTTCACATTATCTCACTTCATTCTTTCATTGTCTCATTTATACGTCCTAACTTACACCCATCTGGAGAGGAACTGCCTTTCTCGTCTCGCCGTTCCGAAATTATTCGCTCACATAATCGGGAGTCGTAAATACCCTGCTTCATATACATATTTTGTATTACATATTATACTTTATAATACTTCCATACTTTCTCTACTTATTCATACTTTCATCAAGCGATAAAACATTATACCTGAAAACAAGCCAATCATCCATCCGGCCGCGAAGCACAAGTAACAAAAGGTGCACTCAGTTCACAAGCGATGAGATGGTCCCGTTGGTAGCGTGCCTGACTTCGGTCCGGAGGGGCGCTGGATCGACCCCCGTGATCAGTATTTAAAAAACATTTTTTTTATGGGGCTGATTGTTCATTCGTGAAACACGCTCAAGCAAATTTCAAGAGAATATATATATCACATTCGTCATGACGCAAAGCAGGCAAAACACCGAAAAATCAAAGCGTTAGTGCTGAATGTCAAAGTATTTTCGCCTTTTCCGATGCCAGTCTTTACGCTTGAAGAATTTTTTGTTGTTGTTTCTTTTACTTACATGATTAAATTCGGTGGTTTCCTACAAAAAGAAGTGAAATCCACATTCAAAACTTTATGAAGTAAAATTGTACACCAAGTAATACAAATAGTAGTTTTCGTCGAAAAGTATTTTTTTCAAATAATGTGAAAAATAGAATCAACATTTTTCAAAAAAAAAAAAATCAAACTTGGGGTGCATGGTTAAGAAAAAGAGGTTGCATGCACGTCAAGTTTAATTTTTTTTTTTTAAACATTGATTTTATTTTTCACACTATTTAAAAAAATTACTTTTCGACGAAAACTACTATTTTTATTACTTGGTGTACATTTTTTACTTTATGAAGTTTTAAATGTGGATTTCACTTCTTTTTGTAGGAAACCACCGAATTTAATCATGTAAGTAAAAAAAACAACAACAAAATTCTTCGAGCGTAAAGACTTTGACATCGGAAAATGTTAAAATACTTTGACATTCAGCACTAACGCTTTGATTTTTCGGTGTTTTGCCTCCTTCGCGTCATGACAAATGTGATATATACAGGGTGACATGTTAAGGGTGGCCACCCCGTTTTATTTCGCCCCCCGTAAAGATAATCGGATGGGTCGCAGGTGATTTTTGCAGAACATTTTCTGAACTATGGCGTTTATCGGAAAATTATAGGTTTTGCAGCACAAAAGTGACCACTACGAAAATAATGTGAAAACATATTTTTTTCTGATAGGAATAAAGTAGACTTTATTTCGAATACGGGACACACGCGAAAAATTTTTTTTGAGTGTCGCATCATTAAGAAAAGTTATGTCAAAATTGGGTGTTATAATACCAATTTAAACGTATCTGAACGCAACGATGGAATCGAATGAACGGGGCTGTAGTGTTTTGTCTCAAAGTCGGTTCGTCTTTTGCGCTCTAGTTCATTCTCCCAATGTTAATTTTGTATCTGTCAGTGTGAAATGCCAAAAAGGTTATTTAAGAAATGTCAGGTTATTGAAAAGTATGTCATCAATGAGCAGACGACGCAGCAAATCACTCTCGTACCGCTGGTTCAATTCCGTTGTTTCGTTCAGTCAAATTCAAATTTATTCGATAACGCGCATTTTTGATATAACTTTTCTGAATGATGCAATACTCAAAAAAAAAATTTCGCATGTGTCCCGTATTCGGAATAAAGTCTACTTTATTCCTATCTGAAAAAAATATGTTTTCACATTATTTTCGTAGCAGTCACTTTTGTGCTGCAAAATCTATCATTTTCCGATGAACGCCATATTATTTATCGAAAAGTTCAGAAAATTTCCTTCAAAAATCATCTGCGACCCGTCCGATTATCTTTACGGGGGGCGAAATAAAAGGGGGTGGCTACCCTTAACATGTCACCCTGTATATTCTTTTGAAATTTGCTTGAGCGTGTTTCGCGAATAAACAATTTGCCCCATAAAAAAAATATTTTTTAAATACTGATCACGGGGATCGATCCCGCGCCCCTCTGGACAGAAGTCAGGGATGCTACCAACGGGACCATCTCATCGCTTGTGAACTGAGTGCACCTTCTGGTACTTGTGATTCGCGGCCGGATGGATAATTGGCTTGTTTTCCGGGGACAATGTTTTATCGCTTGATGAAAGTATGAATAAGTAGAGAAAGTATGTAAGTATTATGAAGTATAATATGTCAGATGTGTTATCATACGATTACAAAATTGTTCTTTCAATAAGCGTGTATCACGAATGAACAATTCGCCCCATAAAAAAAAATAAATAAATAAATATAAAAAATACTGAGCGCGGGGAACGATCCCGCGACCCTGCGGACCGAAGTCAGGAACGCTACCAACTGGACCACCTCATTGCTTGTGAAATACTGCACCTTCTGGTACTTGTGATTCGCGGCCGGATGGATGATTGGCTTGTTTTCGGGGATAATGCTTTATCGTTTGATGAAAGTATGAGAATTAATATAATAATACAAATATAAATATATTTCCGCTTACTTATAGAGATTATAATTCATCTGGCATTAGGCCGGGTGTGAGTGAAGCGTGAACAATTTATTAGAAGAGTCTCGCGCGGGCAGAAAAAAACTCGAAACAAAAGATTGCAAATGTATAAACAAAATTCTTCTGTCTAATGCGTGTCATCTCAAAATCTTTTATTTATCACCTTATTTCGAATACATACTTATTGCAAAATACAGACATATATTAAATTCACATGCATTCTATTGCAATTTGCAGTAATAATACATCATCCGCAGTAGAAAAACACAATCCACTATATATAATACTGCGAATGTCACTTTGCATGGATTTGAGACTCGGGGTTCTGGTGATCGCATAACACGTTACTGGGGAGCTCACTGACTTACCACTAGCGAACCTGACGAAAAATGCTCTAACTAAAAATGACAGGTCGAGAGTAGAGAGAGAGAGAGAGTTTGACGCCTCGGAGTTTTCTTGACGGATTTTTCGTTTATTTCGCAATAAAATAGACCGCGAAGTGTTTTAAAACATGAAGTGATGTAGTATGCACGGTGCTTTGGTCTGAAAAGACGTGGGAAGTGTGCGTTGAATTCATAATAAAAAGAATACTTCTGGGTTCGACAATACTGTCATGGAGGACGAAAGTCGCCTCGGTTTTTCTATGATTGAATACTAATTAACGAAAAAATTGCCACAAAAAAAACGACCAGAGCACCATTCTTCTCAGGGAAGAAAATTAACTTTTTATTGTTATTCATTCAATAAAAGCATATTGTGCGAGAAATCCGTCAAGAAAGTTTTTTAGTTCGTGGATTTGCCACTTGGCGCTTCGTATGCTATCGCTTGATGCCCGTTAATAAAATAGCTCTATGTGCGTGTGTGTGTGAGAAGGGCGCGTATGCAGTTTTCGCGACTTCGGCAAACTTGATGGGAAAAATTAACGGCCGAGCGATGGTAGAAAACATGGGTACGACGACGACGATCGTGATGTTCGCCTAAACATCGTATTATCTTACAAGAGCTCGAGCGAGCGCTCGCACGTGTGCCATCACCATCTCCGTATTCCTCAGAGCAGATATTTTATATTATACACGTATATATAATAGCGTAGAAAAAATAACGAGCTGACCACGGCACATTAACGGTGCATTGAAGCATTTATTCATACTCAATTACAATTATTCATTGAAATTATAATTTGCAAAGTTCCTCCGTCCAGATCTCGTCGGGGGGATGTCGCGGAAAAGGCTCCATGTGATAGAGGCGACGGAGCCCCAAAATGTCTGCGGGAGCAGCCACGGGATCCCTTACACAACACTCCTCTGTATAATTAATGTCACTCCATAATTTCGCGAGATTTTCGCGGTTTTCTCTTCTATGTGTTCTCACGGCTTTAGCGACTTCAACGAAGGGACAAAGAGCCCTCTGTAACAATGCAAAAATTAGAAAAG
>OY390725.1:2824554-2925490 GCA_959613375.1 Heteropelma amictum
TGGTAAAACAATCTTGGATGTAGCCACGGATATTGCAGTTTGTGTGTTCAATGACGGGTTCGTTTCAATTTTGCACATAATCAAAGCAATGAACGTGGAAATCGGCCCGAACAGCTACGAAATGTGCCTGGAGATCGACAAACAGCGCATAAAGCTTGCAGAAAGATCGCTGTCCGACCGGGTAAAAGAGGCAAGAATCAAGCAGAAAAGAAATGCAAGAGCAGGAAGATAATCTGGAAGGCCAATTGTATGGTGCAGGCATCGCAGATTAAAGGTATTGTGAAATTATTCATGATTTTCTACTACTCAAAACTTTAAACGCGTTTATCTCAATACTGTATTTTTCAAGTTGGCCGGACTTGTAACTCAAGCAATTTTCAACCGATTAACTTGAAATTTTGAAAATATCTTGAAATATACTGAAACGTCAAACGTCTCATATGCTCCCCCCCCCTTGTCTCCCTTGTCACGACTGTCAAACTTTCGGGGTGAATGACCGAAGGCAACTGAAAAACAAAAATCCGAAATTATTATAAATCTAAACATATCGAACAGATGATCGCGGGTCAACGACCGAAATGTAAACACTACACACACATACACCAACGCCATCAGCGACAGCTGACAGCGAACACGAAACCGAAAACACCAAAAAACTTAACATTTATAAACATTAATACTCAACAATCACGAACACAACACAGAGACATAAAAGTCGACAAACACAAGCACCGAAACACACAGAAACGACAATTTGGGGGTATTTTGAGGGAAGGGCAAAAGTTAACAACATTAATTGCAACAAATGATACGAAGGGAAGGGATATTTAAACAATTAAAACGGGGTATAAATAGGGGAGCAAGGGAGCAGAAGGTAGACTTGGTCTCAAGAATTGAACAGAGCATTACATGCTAAATACTCTTGGGAATCGAAGTCCAGTACACAATTGTGTCACAAGGTCGAATTACGGCATCACCTACGTGAAAGTAGTGTACTGACGAGGACGATCTGGCCCTGGTTGTAAGACGGTCTCCCGGTACGCGAACGAACAGAAAGTGATTCGTATCAGAGCTAGAGTTTGGGAAAAACTCTGCGATACTCAGGGAGTACGAAGGCGAAAGCCTGAGGAAATCGAGGACCCGCACAGTCTTGAGCAACTCGCGACACAGAAGCACCGTGCACGAAAGTGTTACACGCTCGATTTACGGCGTCACCTACGTGGAAGTAGTGTACCGACGAGGACGATCTGGCCCTGGTTGTAAGACGGTCTCTCGGTACGCGAACGAACGGACAGTGATACGTATTCGAGTCAGAGTACAGGAAAAACTCTACGGTACTCAGGGAGTACGAAGGCGAAAGCCTGAGGAAATCGAGGACTCGTATCGTTTTGAACGACTCGAAAACACGTAGGCACAACGGAGATTAACTCTTCGTGAGTCAATATCTGTGGGGATCGTCATTCCGAGCGTTCCCGGCGTACTGTGACCACGACGAGTACTGAAGGCTCTAGGGAGTACTTACCTGAGAAGGAAGGAAAACAGAGGGATCAGGAAAACGTGCGAACGGCTACGAGAATCACGCGAGGGATTGACGTAAACCACGTTGTTTGACGGCTGTCAAAATCAGCTGTGCGGGAGAAAAATGGGTGCCGAGGCGTAAGAGAGAAGGAGCGGCAGCGAGAGACAGGAGAAACAAGGAGGACGTACGAATTCACATCACAGTACACGAAACGGACGTGACAACACACACATCACCAACACAGGACGACATTACACCACACAACACACACAAAAACACCGTGAGTTTTACACAATTCTTTAAAAAAAAAAAAAAGTATCTCACCGGTCGAGATCCAGAGAAATTGACAGGTGCATGTCACCTCGATCACGGAGACAGCGCCATATTGTATTCTAAAAACACGATCGAGCGAACGACGCGACACTCGAGTTGCGCAGTGGATCGAGCCACTACGCGCGAACATTTTAAATTATTAAGGCGATTGATTGCGATCTCGACGACGCGGTTCGCAAGTCTACGCCACTGGCCGCACGAGTGCGCCCCAGACGCTCCAAGGTCAGCGGACCAACGCGCGAAAGGTTTGAAAGCGTAAGGCGGACCGCTCGCCAGTTCGCGACAAACGCGTTTCCGTAAAGCACCGTCCGAGGGCAGCACGTCCGCTCCGAGGTCACCGGACCCACGCGCGAACTGTTTGAAAGGCAAAAAGGGGGCACCGTGCTCACCCGATACGAAAGTTGCCGCGTTTCGCAAGAGAGAGAGGGCGTTGCGAGCGTTTCTTCGCAAGCCACCCCTGACCGCGCGGTAAATTTAAGATATATAAAAGCACGACACATCACATGACAAAAAAAATTGTTGGTATTTTAAGCATATGATTAAGATTAGTACGTAAGTGAACAATGATACAGCGGGGAATACGCAAGATACTTACTGTGACCGCAAGAAACAAACAAAATTCACTGTACACAAGCTATCGATTTAAGAATACATCTTATTTTACGAATTTCACCTGAAGTTAAATTAATCCACTCCCTGATCGAGTCCGAACAAATAAATTTAAGTGTAACTAAAAACATATACGTTACAATACATTGTCTATGGAAGTACGTAGGATTTTTTTTTATATTGCGTAGTTCATTTGTTATTAACAATTATCTGACAATTTTTCAGGCAATTTTTTCACTTTTCACTTTAGAAGGGCGCCATTTGGCCAAAAATCAATATATCGCAAAAATCCTACGTACATCTATAGCAATTACTATATATAATCGGGAAATTCATTTGCTCATTATTATTTTAAAAATTACAGGAGCTGTTAGTCCGGCCGTGGGCCCCGAAAAAAAGACGTCGTCGCAAAAACGCTGCACAGCCGCCATTTTGTAATAAATCGCTTCAAAAAAATTATTGTAAGCAGTCACTGATATAGATAATAAAATCACGTTTCTGTTATCTTGATTTATTTTGTAGTTTTTCTGAAAAAAAATCCCCAAAAAGCTTATTTTTTTCAGCCTCTAGGGTAGCCTAAGGCCTTAAAACTTTGCCCTCCTGCTTCGCCCTCGGACACGCGTCCGATTGCTAACCTCAGTTCCATTGCAAAATTATATGAGAAGATTGTTTACGATCAGTTGTATGTGTTTGTCGAAAGGCAAGGTCTATTGTGTCCTTCCCAATCGGGCTTTCGGAAAGAATATAGTACTCAAACTGCGCTGCTCTAGGTATGTCAAGATACTCGGAAGGCATTTGATGAGAGGTGTGTTACTAAACTTGTTTTATTTGATTTTACGAAGGCATTTGACACGGTTCGTCACGATAAGCTCCTTCTTAAGCTTCTCGAGCTAGGACTTTCTAGGTCCTCTCTTCTCCGGTTTGCATCATACCTAAGGAATCGTTTGCAAGCAGTCGTAGGTGACTATAGTAATGTTGCAGAGTGGTCGCCTATAAACTGTGGTGTACCTCAAGGATCTGTTCTTGGCCCACTCCTATTTTCAATTTTTGTAAACGATATTGGCCGTAATTTACGTTACTGTCGCTATCATGTATATGCTGATGACACACAAGTGTACTATAGCTGTCCAGTCTCGGAATTGGCGGATGGTATTGCGAAGGTCACACATGATGCGAATATTATAGCTCAATATACGATCGAAAGTGGTCTTAAACTGAATACTGCAAAGTGTAAAGTTCTACTTCAGGGTAGTCGTGCTTACTTAACTAAGATTGATATTAATGCCCTTCCGAAGATTATGATTAACCGAAGCCCCCTACCGTATGTTGAGTATGTCAGTAATCTGGGCGTAGTTCTGACCTCAGATCTGTCTTGGACTGAGCATGTAGCGCGCATATCCACCAAAATCAATAATGTTATTCATAAGCTAAAATATCACAGAAATTCACTTCCGAGACACCTGCGAATTATGCTTGTCTGCTCCTTGGCATTTCCTCATTTTGATTATTGCTGCTTAGTCTTTAATGATCTTACTGATGAGCTGAAACATAAGTTACAAAAATTGCAAAACATGCTTGTTCGTTTTATTTTCGATTTGTGACGTGATGAGCACATCACTCCATTTCGTAGGGAATTGGGTTTCTTAACCGTGCGATCGCGTAGTCTCTACGTAATGGGCGCTATGATGTTTAATATTGTTAAGGGTTCTGCTCCATTCTATCTCCTAGACCTTTTCCCTCAAGCTCGTATCCTGTCAAGGCTTTTGCGTGGTCATAGTCAGAAATGCTTTGATATTCCTTTTTACCGCACCGCCACTCTGCAGAACTCTTTTGCGATTAATGCTGTGTATTTCTGGGAATCGTTACCGAGGGAAATAAAGGCGATAGATGCGATTAGTCATCTTAAGGTGCGCCTGAGGCTGTACCTCTTCGACCGTGATCGGTAATTGAGTTGCAATGCTGTTATGTATTCCTGAGCCCTGCTAGGTTGGTATTCTTTATTCTTATTTTAATTTTATTTGTATCTTATTTTGTAGGGTAAATTTGTGTATTGATTTGTTGATTCCTTGTGGATAAGCTTGAGTGAAGCAGTTTACTGGCTGTTACTGGCTGTTTTAAAGAGCGTTACCCTACGCTTTATCATCATATTTTAGCTTAGTTGCTTCTGCCTGTACTAGTGTACTAGTTACTTACTTAATTTGTAATTGAGAGTATGTATGTTATTATAATAAATTATGCACTTGCCCTATAGTGTAACATGGGCATAAATATATATATTCAATTCAATGCAATTCAACTCGCTGACTTTACTGACTTCTCTACACTGCACTATACCGATCTGTACTTTAAACATTCTGTAAAAATGCTGACTTGATTTTCCTTCTGCGCGTTTTTTTAACATTTTGGTTTAAAGACGTTCCGAAATTTTAAGTCGTGGAAAAGTTCAACCAATGATGGTCCATTTTCATCTTGATTTTCCCCTTTTCTTAAACTAAAGGGCGTGATGCTTCGGGAGCGCACACTCCCCTCCACATAGGTTACCATATTTTGGTCGCGTAGGTGGGTTTCGCCTCTCCCTGACGGACAAAGATGTTGCTTTGGGA
This sequence comes from Heteropelma amictum, assembly GCA_959613375.1. NCBI lineage: Eukaryota > Metazoa > Arthropoda > Insecta > Hymenoptera > Ichneumonidae > Heteropelma > Heteropelma amictum. The sequence goes on from OY390725.1 coordinate 2,829,619, forward strand.
AGGCCCATCTTCCCTCCACAACTTACGTCTTATGCATATTATCGAATACAATATTTTATTTATAATATTATTCAATGTTTGTCAAATCGCATATTGTTATTTTGAAAGTTTTAGCATTTGCTTTGTGATTTACATCATGTGTCTCTTAATGTCAAATTTATTTAATAGCGTTACATATCTTTTCTTTTCGTGTCGTTTGTTCTAATTGTTATAATCATTCCAAATGAATTTTCTGTTATTTACATTGTTATTTTGTTTTCTCTTTGTCATCGTGTTTCGGCAAAGTATCGAATTTCGACCACAGTATTATCATTTTTTTTTTGTGTGTTTCGTCTGCTCGCGAATGTCGTGAATTGGCGAGTCTCGCGTATTTACCATCGTCCACACACGGCCATGCCTTGTGCCACGAGTTTCAACTCGCTGAGAGTTTTTGCGATTTTCGCCATTCTATGTTAGTTCGCCGACTTGCTCGGGTCTCCGGAGATTTGTCACATTAAACGTCAAATAACACATTTGTCAAATAAATCAGCCTCTAACTAGTAGTTCTCTTTTCAAAACAAGACAAACGCAGCAACTCCTTTTTCCGGTCCTCTGATATCGATATTCACTGGGAATCGTGGAGAGTATCTATGCATTTACGCTAACACATTGATTCATTATTAATTCATTTACTTTAACATTGAGATTTTTATTTATCTGTTTGAATTGTTGTACTGTTAAAAGAAAAATATTTCAATGTTGAGAATATTTGAAAAGTGTTTCGTTTTGTTTGAAGAGCAGCTGCATAAAGTTTTATGATTGTCGAAATATTTAAGATTTTATTTTTCATGGGAATTTTTGGTACTTAAAAACATTCATGTTCCCTATCTACCCATGGCGTCTACTAGTCCCCAGATAAGTGGTCCTCGAAAGGTTGCGGCATCTCATCTTACTCCCTTTCGTAGGAATGCATTTTCTAGTCCTCATGCGTTTCCGCTTTCGGTCCGGTGGTATTTTTTTGTACCCGTGTATTTTTTTTGAGAAAAACAGACTCGTGGGAAGTTTACATAAGGAAAATGTTTGTAAAAGTCTAGACATTCTGTGTGGTCTTGTAACGTTATCTAAGGAATTTCTCGAAGAGAGAAAAAAAAGAAATACAGAGTTTCGACGGACGTCACAACTATTTAACAACAGTGGCATGACGTTAAAAAAAAAGTTGATAATAACTCGGGCGTTGCGCGAGTTTATCGTATTGCATGCGGATACTACTCTGGGGGACCACTCGATTGCAGGGGGGGATTAAAAAAAAGTCAATATTTCAAAGCGTTTTTATTGATTTATGAAAAAAAGCACCATTTGCAGTGTTTAATAACAGTGACATGGAGTTGAAAAAAAGTTGATAGCCACTGTTATGAAACAGTGTTCGTGGTGCTTTTTTTCATAAATTAATATAAACGATTTGAAAAATAAATGTTTTTATTTATCCCCCACCCCCTTCGTATCGAGCGTTGACCCATCCGAGTAGTGTTCGCATGCAATACGATAAACTCGCGCTACGCTCGAGTCATTATCAACTTTTTTTTTAACGTCATGCCACTGGTATTAAACGGAGTTCATAGTGCTTTTTTTCATAAATTAAAGTAGTATTGGTAGCCGTCTGGGGCCTCCTACTCCTATCCCCACTCCTTCCCCCAACACTTGTCCACCCCCACTGCTAATATTTAGCAGGATGATTTGAGAGTAGTGAGGTTAAGATGGGGGACGTGAGCCGGGCCGCAGACGGGTACCGATACTTTTTGACGCGTCCGCAAATTTTGTAAAATTTTTGGCGACTTGCCATTGATGATGACGACGATGATGATGATGATCGGCGGTCGGCCTCCATGGCTCTTCGGCGGCGGACCCATTCGGCACCCTGACGGGCGTGCTCCGCCAACGAATGCCGCTCCTCCTCCTCCTCTTTCAGAGTTGCTGCATGGCGGCTGCAATTGCAGCACTGGTGTACCACTCTCTGACCATCCGCCCCTACAACGACCTCTATGTCATAAAATTCGTCGGGGACATCGTCCCACGCCGAATAATCGAAGCCATCACCTTTATAAAAATAAAAAAAAGATTAATCACACGCGCACACACTAATTCTCATTATAATCACTATTGCATACCGCGCACGAACTTACTCGACGACATTAAGGGAACCGTATGGTCTAGAGCACGAAAATTTCACCTATTTTCACGATTTTTTTTTTGCCATAAAAAATTAAAAAATCGATGTTTTAACTTTTCGGGTTTATTACTACCTTTATTAAGTATACAAAAAATTTTTTTTTTAATTTTAAAAACAGTGTTTATTATCATATAATTGGCATTGAAGACGACCCTCTCGAAAAATCCGACCCGGACGGTGAAGATCGATCCGAGACTTCTACTCATCTGAAACACAAAATTCAAGAAGATTCTTAATCAGAAAGAGTGCAGTTATGGTCGGGGCTGGAACAAATCGAAAAAATTAAAAATTGACAAAATGGCGCGCTTTTGAAAAAAAAATTCGTAAAATCGAGTTTTTTTCACTAGTTTTTTAGTATAAACAATAAGAAATTATTTAAATAAAATTATGATTGCAGCCCCGACGATAGCCATACATGTTGTGAACAACATATCCAAATTTCAAGTGATTCGGTTGAATAGTTTTTTTGTTTTCACCTGCGCGGTGCCGAAAAAAGTCGTTTCGAGATAAATGAGTTTAAAGTTTGAGGTACAGATATTTTCAAAAATTGAGCAAATTTTGAATACTTACAGTTAATCCGCGATTCCGGCACCATATAGGATTCCTTCGGAACGTTCATAATTCAAGATTTCCTCACTCCTTTCATTTCTTCGAGCTGTCCGAGCCTCTTTGGAGTTGTCCGTGCTCCTACGGTTGGCGCTCGATACTCGCAGCTCGTCTCGGTTTTGCGCTAGTTGCTCCGCTTGTGGCCCGATTGTTATGCCCATGGTCTCCATTATTTTCAATAGGGATGCGAATCCTTCATTGAATATGCAAGCGGAAATGTGAGTGGCAATATCAATGATTTTTTTTCCGGCAAACAGATGTTTCGGCGCAAGGTGCCACACGCAAGCATTGAAACTTTCGTTATTGTTCTGCGTATTACTGCCAATACACCTTTCCAATAAAGTCTCTGCTGTCAATTCTTCATAAATTGGTTTTAATATCTCTTGTGCTTCATCGCACAGAGCAGGTGGGTGCTCGTAGGTGTCTAAAGTACCTGCAGCCTCACTTTGACGCCACTTGCACCACGATTCGGAACCTGGAGGACAGTACGAGTGTTGCGGATTTTCATCTGTTGAAATTTTGTGATAATATGCTGCCCATATTTCACTTCTCATCCCTTCAGTCGAATCTGAATTACGTCTAATTGCTAGACCGTAATAAGTTGACAGCTCTTGCAATAATTTATTCGTCAATTGTTGACGCTTCGGTGTTTTATTTATCGATTTCCGCTGTGTCTTTTTTCCCTCTTCTTTTTCTGTCAATTTCTTTGTTGCTTTCTTTATTTGTGCATGTTTTTTTTTCGCATCAACAGCACGTTTGTACAAACGTTTTTTAACATGCAAAACACATTCTTTTTTGCAAACTAAAAAATCATCCCCGTAAGGCTTTGTGTCCAATAAGGATTTGAACGTTTTCGTGTCGCCGTCTCCGATATAGTTCGCGTATTTTACGTTGTACAACTCTTCCGATCTCTTGAACATTTCCACGATGCCGTCTACCTCCATTTTGCCAGCACTTCCGGTATGATTTGCGTCACAGTGATCTTCATGCTCTCGATACCACGCTTCATATTCAATCGTATCCTCTTGGCCTTTCCATTGAGAGCAGGCTTGACATATACTGCATTTGACGACAACATCTAAAATTTTATTACTGTATTTCCCTATTAACGAGGCAATACCGAGAAGCGATGAGAATCCACGTTTCGCCCACGATCCATCACCAGACACAGAAAGTTCATCCGCGGGACGCCCAGCTTTTACATTCAACTCGACTTCTTCTTTCAATGCTCTTTGGAAAACGATTTTCGCGACGGCTTCAGCTGCAATTTTTATATTGTCCACGATGCCGTAATATGTACTCTTACAAATTCCTTGTCCAAGATCCATGAGACCGCACAAATTTTTCAAGCCTTCAAATCCTACTCCAAGCATTCTCAGGGCGAGAACAAGTCGACGGTTGATTTCAAATGCCTTATCAATTAACGGCGAAGACAAAATAAAAGTTTCTTTACACTCACACTTCACAGAGAGTTTGAATCCTAGACCACGTTGTCCGTTTTTGCTAAAAGTGACCGCACCGTTACAATCTTTACACTTCAACAACTGTTGCAACGTTAAAAATATCATGCTGAATTCGATGATGCAATAATTGAAAGTAGGATTAACGTTTACTTCCAATTCCTCATTGCCTTTTAATTTTTTCGCAGACGTGCTCGTAAAATCAGTAGTATTTTCGATAGTGAATCGATTGCCCTTGAAATATCTTTTGCGACCTACAGAAGATGGTCGTCTAGAAGAGTTACGGCCTTGCTTTCTATCCATATTTTCTGATATTTTATTTCAAAATTTTCGATGTTGGTTCGTCAAAACGTAACGTTGTACTGATCAAGTCAGGGGAAAGCGAAATGACCGTTTCCCTCACAAATGTTCGACAATAGGTATATTTCGGGGAAGGGAAAAGTATATATAGGTATATAGTATGTACTATATACAGGTATATATTTTCGGAGAAGGATTGGGACAGCTGCTGTGCTCCGATTAGGTTACCGGTTAGCGCTAGACCCGTTAGGAGCGCGCGGACCGCTCTCTACCTGCGTTATGGGCTGTAGAAGCTGTAATATTGAGAATTTCTGCATGAAAATTTCACAGTATATCCTTGAGATACTATACTTTCGACATATCGAAAAAAAAAAAAATCGATTTTTTCAAATTTCTAGACCATACGGTTCCCTTAAAAAAAAAATTATATTCACACTGGTCAGCGTCCCAAACTATAATGAAGCTCATTAGCGAAGTCTCCGCATCGCATCAACCTCGATGCGTTGGGGGAGAGCGATATCCCCACCAAGTTTGTCAAGCAGCATCCTGATGACGCTGCAGACAGATGAGATTATCTCAAAGACGAATCTCAAGACTTTCATATTTTACTTTTATTACTTTTATGTTTCATTTTTAATGGGCGTACGATTAATAATTTTAATTTACGTTTTTATATTTATTATTGATTATTACACTGATATAATATTTAAAGTCTACAACTAAACGTATTATTTATTCAATTATTAACGAGAGGGATGTTTATTTTTGTGCATTTCCCAAATTTTTTCGCAAAACACTGCCGCTTTTTCAAATATAACTATGTTTGGAAGATACGGCTCAAATTCTGGAGAGTCTTTAAGTGAGGCGTCGCGGGCTCGTTTCACAATCACATCGATGTTTTCTTGTGATTCCAGAAATGTTATAATTGCAGCACGGTTCAATTTATTCTCCGCGCGAAGGCGTTCGTCTGTGTACGCTAATACGGTGGCCATACACAGATTCACAACAGAGCACTCGCGTTGTAGTTGTTGTAAATGAACATCGATACATTTACTCGCTTCGACGAGATTTTCAAAAGTCGAGCGGTGTAAGATAATGTTCGGAGAATAATTTCGCCGACGATAAACGAGCGATGTTTCGCACTTTTCGTCTGGATTTTCCGCAATTCAACCGAAACAAACTGCGCATCTCTGATAACTTGTAGTAAAAAGAAAAGAATGTCCTCCGCGCGATAAGCGTTTTCCATGCATATTTTCAGCTTCCGAGTCGCGAGCCGCGAAGGATCGGGTAATTTCCGGGTAATCGATTTTAAATTTCCCCCATTCTTGAGCGCTAAACGTTATACCGGTAAAAGAGTTCGTTAATATTTTTACCACCGGTGTGAAAGTATTTTTTTCCAGCGATAATTTAAATCCGCTGGTGATTATTTTTCCGAAAAAAAAATTCAAGCCGTTGTGACGTCGGTTGACGAGCCCACAATGAAATGGGACGTCAAAATGCACTCAAGGTTGAGAAACCTTGTAAAAATGGTCGTTCCCTTTTTGCCCTAGCCTCTCAGCCAATAGACTGGATGGGGATCTTTAATTGAGAAGTGCAAATAAATGTGGACACGTCGTGTTGGATTTTATCTGACTCGAAGAGTCTGTATTTTAGAAAACAAATTAATGATATTACAAATAAAACAAATAATGGACTTACAATTTGATAACGATGAAGACGGCAGAACGAAATCGGTCAGTTGAAAGGGTGAAAATCTTCGTTGACCTCGCAGTTCCTCGAAATAACTTCAACAATTCTTAATTCTACTTCGACTTAATACTTTTCAGTTTCAACTTTAAACTTTCAATATTTTCTCTATTAATTTCAATTTTTAAACTACTTTAATCTTTTCTTATTTATTTGAATTTATTTATTTTCGGTCTCTTCCTTATTATTTGGTCTCGGTACTTTTCTTTTTTACTGTGCAACTTTCTGACTTTACTATGCACGGTTTGAAAACTCCTTCTGCTACTAACTGACTTCTGCCACTGACTTCTGACTGGATTTTCCTTCTGCGCGTCTTTTTATCATTTCGGTTTATAGGCGTTCCGAAATTTTAAATAAATACGAAAAAAAGAAATACGGACTTTCAACGGACGTCACAATTGTATTCGATAATACGCATAAGACGTAAGTTGTGGAGGGAAGATGGGCCTTCCCAAAGCAACATTTTTGTCCGTCAGGGAGGGGCGAAACCCACCTACGCGACAAAGATAGGATAACCTATGTGGAGGGGAGTGTGCGCTCCCGAAGCATTAGGACCTTTAGTTTAAGAAAAAGGAAAATCAAGATGAAAATGGTCCATCATTGGTTGAACCTTTCTACGACTTAAAATTTCGGAACGCCTATAAACCGAAATGATAAAAAAAGCGCAGAAGGAAAATCAAGGCAGAAGAGAGTCAGAAAAGACAGAAGTGAATCAGAAAGCAGAAGTCAGTTAGAGAAGAGTCAGAACACAGAAGTGAATAGTAGAATCAGAAAGTTGCAGAGTCAAAAGAAAAGTACCGAGTCCAAATAATAAAGAAGAGACCGAAATTAAATAAACTCAAAGAAATACGAAAAGATTAAAGTAATAGAAAAATTGAAATTAATAGAGAAAATATTCAAAGTTTAAAGTTGAAACTGAAAAGTATTAAGTCAAAGAAGAATTATGAATTATTGAAGTTATTTCGAGGAACTGCGAGGTCAACGAAGATTTTCACCCTTTCGACTGACCGATTTCGGTCTGCCGTCTGCATCGTTATCAAACTGTAAGTCCATTATTTGTTTTATTTGTAATATCATTAATTTGTTTTCTAAAATACAGACTCTTTGAGTCAGATTAAATCCAACACGACGTTTCCACATTTATTTGCACTCCTCAATTAAAGGCTCCCATCCAGTCTATTGGCCGAGAGGCTAGGGCAAAAAGGGAACGACCATTTTTTGAAGGTTTCTTAACCTTGAGTGCGTCTTGACGTCACATTTCATTGTGGACTCGTCAGACCGACGTCACACAATATTTTATTTATAATATTATTCAATATTTGTCAAATTGTATATCGTTATTTTAAACGTATTATCATTCGCTTGGTGGTTAATCTCATATGTCTCTTAATGTCAAACTTATTTAATAGCGTTACATATCTTTTCTTTTCGTGTCGTCCGTTTCAATTGTTATAATTATTGCAAATGAATTATCTGTTATCTTCTTTGTTATTTTGTTTCCTCATTACTATTTATCAATTATCAATTCATTTATTTTAACATTGAGATTTCATTTGTCTGTTTAAATTGTTCACTGTTGAAAGAAAAATATTTCAATGTTGAGAATATTTGAAAAGTGTTTCGTTTGAAGAGCAGCTGCATAAAATTCTATGATCGTGGAAATATTTGAGATTTGGTTTTTCTTGGAATTTTCGGTACTTAAAAAAATATTCATGTTCCCTATCTACCCATGGCGTCTACGAGTCGCCAGATAAGTGGTCCTCGAAAGGTTGCAGCATCTCATATTACTCCCTTTCGTAGGAATGCATTTTCTAATCTTCATGTGTTTCCGTCTTCGGTCCGTTGATATTTTTTTGAACACGTGTGCTTTTTTGAGAAAAACAGACTCGTGGGAAGTTTACATATAGAAAATGTTTATAAGAGTCTAGAGGTTTTGTGTGCTCTTGTAACGATATCTAAAGAATTTCTCGAAGAGAAAAAAAAAAGAAATACGGAGTTTCGACGGACGTCACACCGTATATGACATTTCGTAAAAGATGAGGTGATATACACCACCGACTCTGTTCCGATTTTTGACCATTATCTTTCATTTTACGTGTGCTCTGCGTTTCGCGATTTCAATCAGACTGATTGAAAATAAACGATTTCGCATGTTTTATAGCACTTTTCCCTCACCATCCCTCACCATAAATGCGGTTCGCGAATCATCAGCCAGAATTGGAAATCCATTTTCTCTTTGAAGATTGCCGCTCGGAATATCGATTACGGTAATTCGTCAGGCTTGATTCACAAGCTCGAACCCGCGCGCTAGTCACCAGGGTCATATCAAATTTCGCTTATTTCTACAGTTTCAGCAAAACGTGCTTTGTTTTTTTTAGAAGGAGATGGCAAATCCGTGAGAATCTCGTTATGATATCATATTTGGCGAGCTATGTATGCGTCTAAACAGCTACCTGTATGAAATGCGAACGAATGCGTAGAATAGCGACGTTGCGATTGCTAAATGAAAGAGAACATAAATATATGAGAAAATTTTATAGTGAAATATTCCAGAAACAGATATTATACTCCAAGGCATTCCGCTGACGAATGAGAGAGAGACTAACTCTTTATTCCCCGATGAAATTGTGCATGCGAGCGCTATGTTTTTCTCGCTCTCCCCAAGCGTGAAATGCTGCTCGAAATTAATTAACAATTAAGTCTTCGCGAATTAGAAATCAATTTTCTCTTTGAAGATCGTCACTCAGGATATCGATTTTCGTATTTCGTCAGGCTTGTTTCACCATCGCGAACACGCGCGTAGGTCACTTGAGTAATATCAAATTTCCCTTATTTTGACAGTTTCAGCAAAATATTTCTTTGTTGGGTGTGGTCTCGAGAAAGAAAGAGAGAGAGAGAGCAGGGAAAGGCGTGAGAATCTTCTTATAATATCATATTCGGCGAGCAGCGTAAATGCCCACATTCCTACAGTGAAACGACAGAACATTCGCGCATCTTTCTTTATTCTCTGATGAAATTGTGCATGCTCGCGTATCAAGTTCGCTGTTGCCTCGAGAAAGACGGTAAATATATGAGAATCTTTTTATGATGAAATATTCCGGAAGGATATGATATTATACTCAGCGAGCTATGTACACGGCTAAATAACCGTGGGTATTGAGACAGGAATTATTTTCTGACTGAAATTACAAAATCCCTTCACCTACCGCGGCCTGGGTCAGTGGCTGGTAGGGCTCTAGTTGGACACGTAATGATATATTAATTGTCCTTATCAAGAATAAATTCTGTTGGGCGCCAGATAGCTTTGTATGAGGCTATCAACTCAATACTTTTTAATAATTAACTCCATTTACCCGTGAGACACTTTATCGCAAGGAGGGAACAGTTGGGGACCCACAGTTGCAAGAATCGAAGATTGCACGTCTGAGCAGAGAAATACAATTTTATTCAACACTTACGTGGTATATTTGACAATCTTTCTTTTGCTCCTTAATTCGTCCGGCGGACGCCAATCATCTCGTCGGATCGTCAAAGTAACATCACTTATAATATTCGAAACGATGAGGTTGAGCTTCACAAAATATTAACTCGTAGAACGCAATTATGTTCGAGGGCCGAGACGCAAATTAGACAATACAGACTATACAGACGGGGCCTGAACAAGGAGTCACAGGTGACGTCGTCACGAACCAAGGTATCGATAAGGAGTCCTTATTAATTCTTCGTACGCGATACGCTAGACCCTCGGGTTATATCCCCTCTCTTGGGCCTCTATGCCCTTCCTGGCTGACAAATTGGCGCACGCGCGTCTGCCCTTAGACGTGAAGATCGACAGTCGATATTTAATTTATGGATAATGTGATGGTCGAGATGCGTTGAAGGAGAGAGCGGTGATAAAGGGTGAAAATGAAGGGTTAAACGATTTGAGAGCGAGAGAGTTTATTAACTTGACTGTGCCGTTGAACGGGTGGAGAAGAACTAAGGATTAGGACTAGCGCTAATGAAGTGGAGGAAGTGTGAAGTGGAGGGGATGGTCAAGTTGCATTGTTCTGGACCGTGGGACCGTGGCCCAGGGATGCTGTGTGGCGAAATTGGAGGTGCTGATGTGTATGGGAACGAAGTGATAACAGGGTTGCTGTAGGTGTAAGGTGTTGTGTGGGAAAGGGATGGTTATAGGATAGGGCCGTTACACTCCCCCTCTTTGAGGACGATGGTCTCCATCGTTTACAATTTTTTTAACAAGAAATTTTTGGTATTGACTCTATATAATACGAATATTTTTACATTGATTTCAGTTATTTAAATGACTCGATATAATCTATTGAATTGTTTTTGTGTATTTTCTTTGTTCTTCTTCCTGCTGTTGATTGAGGCGTGAACCTTGGAGTATGTATTCGGTCACGGTACTGGGGCTGGAAAATGTTATCCTATTGGTGTCTGCATGCTACTTGTGCTACTACTTGTCTACAGCAGATGATTCTGAAACTAACTGTAATTGATTACGTATTGTGTTAGTGGGATGAGGTCTGTTAATCGTGATGGGTTTGGTTGTGATAGTAGTGAAAGTGAAGCGTTGATTGTCTCATTTGTTTTGTTTTTCCGTGTTCCGAATTGTCTGTGAGTTGTCTGGATTATTGCTTATTGTTTTCCTTTCTCATTTTTTCCTGTTTGTCGTTGAGTTCGCCAGTTTCGAATTGTTACAGTCTGTCATTGGTTTCCTTTTATTCGTTATTGTTGTTCCTTTTTATTCCATTACTTTATTATTGTTCCTTAAGTTTCTCTGTAACAGTCTAAGTTCTGATTAGTTTCGTGTTAGTGGGGTGTGGAACGTTATTGTGATGTGGTTGGATGTGACTGTGCGTGTCTGGTTGATCGATATGTTGTTTGATGTGATTGATATAATTTTAATGTGTAGAGAAGAGAAAAGAAAAAAAATGAATGTCATAGGGAAATATAATAATGTAATAAAGTGTTATATGATAATTAGTAAAAATCGTAGGAATAATAGATAATTGTAAATGTTTAACCTAGGTCTTTAATTTACATTCATACCGCATTCATACTCCGTCGGAGTTTGTCTTATTGATATTTTTTGTCTCGTGATTCGTCAGTTTGTCGTCTATTATTCGTGTTACTGTTTCTTGTATGTCTCGTAGTGTCCTGTCTGATTGTGTGTCCAGTAATGTCAACAATTGCGCTAATGCATTGTCGAGCGTAGTGTCGTTGTATTGTCGTTTCCATAGGAGTGGGATCGGTACTTTTAGGATTTTTAGGGTTTTCGGGATCGTAGATTCTCGCCCAATAGGTTTGTTTTACTGTTTTCAAATTGATGTCGCAATTTTCGAGATTTTGAAAATGTGGGTTAGTCAATAGCTGTATCTCGCATTCAGCTCCATTAACTATTCGTTGTATTGGATTAATTTGTTTGCATATATACAAAGAATTCATCGGTTTGCAATTTACTAAGTTATGTAAGCTAAAGTGATTTTCGAAATTCTCGGCAATCGCTGTGAAAGATTATGCCGGTTTGATGAATGCGAAATGTGTAACTGACGGGGTCTGATGCATTGGGACGCATGTGTTCGTACAATTTAAACGGGGTTACGTGGGAATGGTGAGTTTTCCACTAGAATGCCATTGTTCATAGCGGCTGTGTGATATCTGCAACATGTGCCATTTTGATTTTGCCTACGTGTACTATTTTTGTTTTGTCGTTGTCGATTTGAAGTCTAATGTTATTATTGCTGAGTATTTCCAAAATGGTGTATGGCCCGATGTAATTGGGGTCTAATTTTCCCTTCCGAGGTTCTTTTAATAAAAATACTCGTTGTCCGGTTTTGAAATTTTGAGATTTTGTCTTCCTGTCATAATACCGTTTCGTGCGTTCCTTTGCCGCTAACTGCTTTTCGCGTGTCAATTGTCGGATTTCTTTTAAATTTCTGTGTAGTGTTAGCAGATAGTCATCGTATGTCGATAGTTTTTCAGGAGGTGGGAATTCGGATGGTAGTGAGGCTGGTTTTCCGAAGACTAACTCGTATGGTGTGTACCCTGTGCTTTCGTGGACACTCGTGTTGTGAGAAAGTGCCGCGAATGGGATTAGTTCGTGCCAGTTTTTGTCCATATCGATGTAATGTTTGAGGTATTCGACGAGACTGTGATGGCTTCGCTCTAACGCTCCGTTGGACTGTGGGTGGTAAGTTGTCGTTCGGTACTGTTTGATTTTGAACAGTTCTGCGAAAGATGCGAATAGATCTGACATGAAGTTCGTACCCTGGTCGGAAAGTATCGCACGAGGTGCACCGAATGTCGTTATAAAGCTTGTTGCTAGTGCTTTAGATACATCGCGAGCTGTTGTTTGTTTAAGTGGAACCATGACGCTGAATCTGCTGAATAGATCGATGATCGTGAGGATGTATTCGTGACCGTCCTTTGTTTTTGGAAGAGGTCCGACGATATCTATTGCGATTTTCTCGAAAGGCTGAGTTGGAGTGTCTGTTATTATCATAGGTGCTCTGTTTTTTACGCGAACGAGTTTGTTCTTTTGGCATTTTTGGCAGGTTTTAATGAATTCCGTGACGTCTGCCTTCATGTTTTTCCAATAGTATCGAGCACATATGCGTTTGCGAGTTTTCGAGATGCCTTTATGTCCTCTGATTGTTGATTCGTGTGCTTCCTTCATTATGGGTTGTCGGTGTAACTTCGGTGGTACCATGATAATTCGTTCGCACAACGTTATTCGTATTTTTGGCTCAACCGTGATTTGTTTAATGTAGGTTTTGATGTTGTCCCAGAGAAATTGATCGATAATCTCAGGGTCTTTGGCCAGTGTGCATGATTCGAGTTTTTCCCTTGTCAGGATTTTGATGACTGTCCCGATGCACTTCTGGACCATATGCCAGTCGGTGTTATCTGTGCATTTCCCTTTGCATATCATGGTGAAGATCCGTTTGGTTCCACGTCGCGTTATAAATATGTGTCCAGCCCTTGGTTTCTCCTTGCGAAGGTCTTCGCAGTTGATTATGTTTTTCTCTACGAGGATTTGCGATATTGTTGTGTTCGTAATACAATCCGCTGCGAGAAAATGAGCGATGTTATCCTTTTGTGTGAGAATACTTTTCCGGCTAATTATGACGTTGCTGTTCGATGTCATTTGTCTCTGGTTTATCTGGGTCGTTGGTGTTTCCGGATCTTCAGATTGTTCTTCCCATTCCGAGATCGTAGCGTTACCTTCGTCCGATATTTCTGTGTCTTCGGTGAACGACTGACGTTCGGCATCTTCGGTCTGAGTCATGCGTCTTGTTTGCAGTGCTGCTTTTGGTAATGCGGGGCGTTTCCTGTGGTATTGTGATGGCTCGTACGGTGGATCTCCGTCGGATTCGTTTTCGTGCGTTTCGGTTGCGAGATTACCGTAATTGTTCGTTACCGCTGAAGGGGATTTGTCCGTTGTCGCGTCATTTTTCCTGGGTCGGCCAGGTCGTCGTTTTTGTGTTGGTACCGGGCTGTCTTCGTCGGTCGATTCTGGTGGGCGAATCGGTGGTTTCAGCGTATCGTTGTTCGTTTGATACTGGCCTGTTGACTGCTCTCGCGATTCCTCCGATATCTCGCGAGTCGAGTCATAACTCGTCTGATTGTCATCGAGTTGTGGCGGCGAACGGAAATTTGGTTCGGTCGCCTCGTCGCCTGACGTCACCGGTGAGCGGAAGTTCGGTTCCACTTCGGGGTGTTTTGTGGTACCCTGTTCGTTCGCTGTTGGATGTAATTGGGACGTCGGCCTGATCTCCGATGCTTCGGCTGTATTGTCTCCCATATTTGGCCTGTTGACCGACTCGTGTGTCTTTGGCTCACTTCTCCCGTTGTTGGTTTCTTTCCCGCTTGATGCGTGTTCGTCTTCTTTGCTTTGCTCGTTCGATTTTTCCTGTTTCCGTTGTTCCCTCATATTATATTCGTTAATTAGTTTTGTCAATTTATTTTCTTCACCTGCATTCTGCTTCATTTGTTTTAAATTATATTCGTCGATTAGCTTTGTTAGCTTATTTTCGTTTGCTTTCGATGGCCGCTCCTGTTTACCGTTGTATTCGTTGATTAATCTGTTTAGTTTGTTTTCTTCTTTGTTTGTTTCCATTCGTTTTCCTTTTTCATTGTCTGCCGGGTTCGTGATTCCTTCAATCGTTGAACTTTCGTTTGGTTGCCGAGTCGTTTTCCGTTTGTCCGTCGTGAGATCCTCCTCTTCCGTTACCGTATCGCAGTTGTTATCGTCGATAGATGGATTTACTTTTTTGTGTGTGCTTTCCTTCATCGTTCTCCGTGGTCTCCTATCTGAATCTTCGTTTTCGGTGTCGGTGCCTGATGATTCCGAGTTGCTGTATGTTGTGACGCTTTTTTTCTTGGGTGATGGATTTCCTGATTGTTCGTCCGATGTCGACCTTCCGCGCGTATCCGGCTGGTGTGTGGTTTTCGCCTTTTTCGTGTCGTGATGTTCGTTGGTCGATGATTCGCTCCGTAATCGAATCGGTAGGATCTTTGATGGATTCCTTGACATGGCGTCCGCGACGACGTTGAGTTTTCCAGGTTTATGGTGGATGTCGTATTTGTAATCACTTAATAGGGCTTGCCAGCGTTGTAGTTGTTGTGGTGGGTTGGGTTTGGTTGTGAGGTATACGAGTGCTCTATGGTCTGTCACTATTGTGAAATGTTTCCCGTAAAGATAATGTCTGAAATGTTCGACCGCTTTTACCACTGCTAACAGTTCTTTATGTGTGGTGTCGTACTTAATTTCCGCGTTCGTGAGGGCTCGAGAGTAAAATGCTACTGGATGATCGAAATTTTCGTGTTTTTGGCTCAAAACCGCGCCGATGGCATAGTTAGAAGCATCGGTTGTTAATGTAAATCGCTCGTTGTGATCTGGGTATCGTAAAATGGGTTGGCTGATAATTTTATTTTTTATTGTTTCGAAAGCTTCCTGACACTCGGTTGTCCAATTGAATTTTTCGGATTGTTTTAATTGTTTCGTCAGAGGAGCGGATATTTTTGCGAAATTTTGAATGAACCTTCGGTAATAGTTGGCTAACGCGTGGAATTGTATGATTGTCTTTTTGTCCGTTGCGGTTGGAAAATTTTTGATCGCCTCGACTAAATCTGGTTTTGGTTGTACCCCTTTTTCGCTAATGACGTGACCCAAATATGCTACCTCTTTACAGAGAAATTTACATTTGTTTGTCTGCAGCGTCAGACCTGCGTCAGTCAATCGTTTCGCGAGTCGCCTAAATTTTTTCTCATGTTGTTCGAGATCGGTTGCGTAAATAACAATATCGTCCACGTAAACGAACAGATCTGCACCCTGGAGTCCGGATAGTATCGAATCCATTGCTCTCTGAAATGTGGCTGGTGCGTTCCGCAATCCGAATGGCATTCGATTGAATTCGTAATGTCCACCCGGTGTGGAGAATGCTGTTTTCGGTTTGTCTCGAGGGTGCATCTCAATTTGGTGGAAACCGGATGCGAGATCAAAAACCGAGAAGAATCGCGATTTGCCCAATTGGTCGAGAATATCTATGATGTTTGGCAACGGGTATGCGTCGGGGATGGTTTTTCCGTTGAGTTTCCGAAAGTCGATAACCATGCGCCACCTTTGTTTTTCCTGAATCGTCTGATTTTTTGGGGACTATCCAAACCGGAGAGTTATATGGGGACAGGGATGGTTGTATAATGTCTTTTTTCAATAGGTCCTGCACTTGTTCGTTTATTTCGGATTTGTGTACTTGAAGGAATCGATATTGTTTGGTGTTAATGGGTCTATCGTCGGTGGTATTAATTTCGTGTTTCACTACAGTCGTGTATCCAAGTCGTTTATTAGGCAGGTTAAACAGATGAGGATGTTCCGAAACAAGCTGGTATACACTGTATTTCTCTGTGTCATCTAGATGATCTAGGTGCAAGAGTGACTTTACCGTTTCGGACCTTTCCTTGTTTCCGTCTGTAACTGCTAAGCAAATTGCTGCGCGGTGCTCGTCCTGAGTATCGCGAGAATCGCTTTCAATGTCGACAGGTGTTTTTGATACCTGCTCGATCGGCTGCAGTTCAACAATTGGGATTGCGAAAGAGATGTCATGGCTGGTTGTGTTAATCGCCCCTATGTACGCTATTCCGCCACGGTTCGTTACGATAGCGTTGCCGAGAAACAGACCTTTGTTCGTTTCGATCTTTGGTATAAAACCCTCGGATAAATCGGTGTCTTTTATTCGGATTGATATCAAGGTTTTTGATCTGGCAGGGATGTTAATTTCTTCCTGGGTCTCGAATGGTATTATGGAGTCGTGAAATGTGATGCAGGATTTTGTGTATAATATATCAGCGGGTGTATCTTTGAAAAATGCATCTCCGAGAATTGCATCGTATGGGATAGGGATAGTGTCCTTGACGACATGGAATTCGACGTTAATGTTTTCGATTCGGATGGTATATTTGCCGGTTGTGTATAATATACCTTCGGTAATTCCTGAAAGTTCGTAAATTATTTGTGGGTCGATTTTGTTTTTATGCCGTATGATAGATATTTTAGCTAAATTTATTTGTGAACCTGTGTCTACCAGGAATCGAGAATTTCGTTTGTTTGTATCGGGTGAGTTAATGGCGACTGTTGGTGGTTTTCGCCGTTTGGTGAGCCCTAGGCATATTGTCGCTTTTCTGATTTCCGGGTTACTTGATTTTACTGGGTCGACGTTGATGCGCGTTCTGTCGAGGGGCTCCGCGTCCCGCTGTTCCGCGGAGCTGCGCTCCCGTTTTTTGTCGCGAGATCGTTAAGGTTGTCGCGATTTTCCGGCCTTGTGCCTGAATTGTCTCGGCGGCTCGTGTGACCGTTTCTATCCTGTGAGTTCGTACGATAGCGGTCGCGAGAGTTATCGCGGTATCGATCGCGAGAATTATTTCGATGTTGGTCATGGGCGTTGTTTTGGTATCGGTCGCGAGAGTTGTGACGATATTGGTCGCGAGGGTTTCTGCGAGGGTCGTCACGGGAATTATCGGGATATTGGCCGTAGGAGTTGCGATATCGGTCTCGAGAATTATTTCTATATCCGTTTTGGGAGTTTCTGTGTTGGTTGTCGCGGTGGTTGTTGTATTGGTTTTGCGTGTATTGGTTTCGTGGGTTATAATTGTTATAATTTCGCGGATTGTACTTGTTATAATTTTGTGGGGTGTAATTGTTATAGTTTTGTGTTCTTTGACCGAATTGATTCTTACTGGGGTTTCCGAATTGTCTTGGTTCCTCTCGATTTTGTCTCCATTTCTCTCTCATTTTTGCTAAGGTTATGCATTCTGATGTTGTATGGCCTCCCCGTTGGTGGAATTCGCAATATTCCTCATTTATGCCCCTATTTGTTTTCGCGAATCGGACTCTAGCTGTTTCCGTAACCGTTTCCCCGGGTTCGGTTAAACGTGATCGACTTTGATTCACCATTGCGCGCCTTTGTAATTCCAGTTCGATATTTGTTGCTTCGTCTATAGCGTTGTCTAGGGTCTCTTAATCTCGGTGGAGTAGAAGATTCGCGATTCTATCTAAGAGGCCTCGTACGAAAGCTTGGATTACAGCTTTTTTCTCTTCTGCCGTTCTTTTTTCTAGGTACGCCCTGTCGTCTGCCGCTGAGTATACTTCTGATAGTCTTTCGATAATTTGGTTCTGCAAAACTTTTACTCGGAGCCCGTAATCGAGGACTGACTCATTGAATTTTTGTGAGGTTGATTTTAGCTCTAGTCCTAAATCTGATAATTCTAACGGTTTTTTGTATGCCCTCTTCAGATCTGCGAGAAGCGCGTCTAATGTATCGTATGTTTTCCCATCTGTTAGGTCGTATGCTCTGCCGGTTAACCTAAATATTATTGCGTTTATTAAATATCTGTGATTTGGGTCAAGAGCGGTTTGCTGTACGCGTTTACACCTGCTAATGAAACTTTCGATTGTTATGTTTCCGTCACCGAATTGTGGAATTACCTTTGTCAGGTCGTTATATGTTGCGGGGTTCTGGGGTGCGGGGTTTGCCATTTCTGTCTCGTCGCTTTCGCTGTCTTGGTCTGCCAGTACGTGTCGATAAAATGTGTTGGAGGTGTTTTGGCGTCCTATTCGGCGCCTAGGTGGTCGTATTGGTCTAATTGTGATTGGATATTTTTCGAGAAGAGCGGTTGAAATCAGTTCTCATGTACGAAAATTATTTTTGAGGCGCGCTGTAGCGGCGTGTCCGCTAGTGATTCGAGTGACGCAGTTTCTTGTCGCGCGGGCGAGAGTGAGAGGGAACGATGAGAGTTGCGTGAGGGAGCAATGGTTATAGAAACGTGAATGGGTGTATGTGTGTGTGAGGAATACATATGGTCGTAGAACCGACGCACGCTCGCAATACAGAGTATGAAGAGAGTCCATGCCCGAATTTTAAAGAAAAATTTGGGTGGTACTTACGTAAGCGCCAAGATAATTGTAAATAATCCCATTTTGTGCTGTTTTTTTTTTTTCGTCGTTTCCTTCCTGCTACAATTTCCCTTCTTTTTTTTTTTCCTCTCGGCTTTCAGCGTTGATGGACCACACTCACTCACTCGCTTGCACCACACTGTTTTTTTTTTTTCACATAAGTTTCTTTCTCACTTCTTTTTGTTAGTTTTGTAGATTGCGGAGTTCAGATCTCACTTCTGACGCCAGTTGTGATGGTCGAGATGCGTTGAAGGAGAGAGCGGTGATAAAGGGTGAAAATGATGGGTTAAACGATTTGAGAGAGAGAGAGTTTATTAACTTGACTGTGCCGTTGAACGGGTGGAGAAGAACTAAGGATTAGGACTAGCGCTAATGAAGTGGAGGAAGTGTGAAGTGGAGGGGATGGTCAAGTTGCATTGTTCTGGACCGTGGGACCGTGGCCCAGGGATGCTGTGTGGCGAAATTGGAGGTGCTGATATGTATGGGAACGAAGTGATAACAGGGTTGCTGTAGGTGTAAGGTGTTGTGTGGGAAAGGGATGGTTATAGGATAGGGCCGTTACAATAACGATCATAAATACCTTACATATCGACAATTCGTACTCGCGTATAGCGGAATCGCTTCGCAAAGGTATTCTCGGCCCTACACATACGTAGGCAAGTGACCACGTCGAGGGTGAGCTTCGACTTTCCTGTCACATTCTCCCCCCTCAAACCCTGACGTGGTAACGAGTCGAGTTGACCTCCGCCGGAGAAATCCACATGGTCCTTATCTCATGTGAAACCTGCAAATCTCCACTCGAGCACGCCGGCTTCAAACCATGAAGGGTAGCCTGAAAAATCTAAGACTCTCGCAACGTGGTGGATAGGTTACGACGAGCATAACACGTAAATTATTAGGTTGTGGGATGTGTAGTTCAGGACGTACTCCAAGTTCAGGCGAAATATAAATATCGTTATGTATAATTTTGTTACAAAAGGTAACCAGACGACTTTATATTTTAACGCACTGAAATTTGAATTATTTCTCAAAATTGAAGCAATAGATAAGTGATAATATCCCGAAATATCTTTTAATATCGTCGAAAAATCATTCGAAGTCATCCATAGGCGAGGTGCTTCAAGGTCTGAGTTGGTGATTTTACTCTTGAAGTTTGTAGTTGGTTGGAACCACGGCTCTCAATTCTTCTTTGTCGGAAAACTTCAATTTGCTTGGAATGTCTCGTCGAAGGTCTTCTGAATTGACAATTAATATGGTGTTCGGATTGCATAATCCCGATTTTCGTCGGACATCAGCGGCGTCGTCGTATTGACAATACCGCAATCGAAGAGTATAGCAGTCTCTCAAGTCAGGGATGCACGGGCACAATTTGGAGGGTCCCACGAACTGTCGACTTCGGTCTCAGTGTTTTCTTCAAAACTTTCTCTTCTTTGCATTTCCGAATAAGATGTCGGTGATCATCGAGTATCTCGATACCACACGGAAATATGCGCTAATCAATGTCGAAACTGGCTATCTCACAGACTGTGCAGGATACAGGCCGATATGGCGACTGGCAGTCTTTAAAGTGATGTTGACAAAATCACCAGTTTTAATAGATCCGAAACGTGATGGCGACGGATTGATCGTGATGAAGAGTGCGACCACTGCCTCCAAAATGTTGGCAATTCGTGGTTGCTCGCCTGACGGAGATGGCAATCAAGGATGATATTTAAAGAATACTCGATTCCGCTTGATATTTTGTGTAAAAATCGTTACAATCAAGACCATAGTTGGTCTTGTCAATTCAAACTTCGGCGATGTGAGGTTCTCAATTTTTTCCGAGGGTTGACGACCTTGGAGTTTATCATTGTTGGCAAAGGTTTTGCCTGTGGAGTTTCCATGGATGCCGATCCATGATATATTGGCATCTGGATTGTGATTGGATTGACGCGTTCTTGTAGTTCAAGCTTCTCGTTGACGGTGTTCTCGCTGAGTTCATCGACGCTTTCGCTAAGCACCTTGTGATGTGACTTCGGCATGACTGATAGTTATGGATAACTTGACAATCTCGTAAATTGCAAGGAAGAATTTTCCAAGAGATTTTTTTCTTTTACGCAATACTTATCAACGACTTTTGTAATTTCTTGGTCCATGCAACGATCATTGGGCCAATCGACTTCTAACTTCAATTTTATTAACTTAATCAAATTAACCCTAGCAAGGCACGTTCGCGGTGTAATTATATTTGATTTCCGACTTTGATGTGACTCATCGAAACTGACAGACGGTCTACGCATGCTGCTAACTCGATAATGATCCGCAGGGCCTCATTGACGAAACGCTTCCACACACTAACGCGCAAGGTAAAGTTCTTATTTTGTGTAGAGGTCCTGCACCATTACTGGGTGTTACAACTTGGTATTCTTCTCTTTCCGAGAGGGAAGTACCTTCAAAGGGTCTTAGTTAGGTTCTACTGTCGCGCAAATATTACAGTTGTCGATATAAATTTTAATATTTTGCGACGTACTTGGCCAGTGATACGTTTGCCAAATGCGATTAAGCGTGTCATCGTTGCCTGAATTATGTTTGAGGGGATTCGTAATATACTCAAAGTTTTGATGACCTAATTTTTCACAGGTTTTCGTTGATGAATGAGTTTTCGAAGTCGGGGCCATAATCACAGAGATGATCGTTTCGATGTTTTACTTCAGAGATCGTTCTGGTTGGTTCATTACGCTGTCGTGTTCTATGTCGTACCAATTGTGATCGCATATAATTGTTAAATGCGTTCGATCTTGAAAATAGTTATTCGAGCGAAACATTTTTTCTTTTTCTAAAATTTCACTGGGAGGATGAGGCGAATGAGACGGTTTCCAATTCTTGAAACGTTCATCTGCTAGCATGTCGATGAATTCCAGATTGGATGTACCGCTAAGGTCACTGTTATTCAAGATTGACAAGTGAACTGTCAGGATTTCCAACTCCGTCTCTAAGGGGTCTTGTGGGAAGACAAGTTCATCATCTGACATCTCGCAGTCGCTTGATGAATCATTTACCAAAGCTAACCTTGAAGGCAAAACAGTTTCAGTTATTTTGCTGTCTCCCAAATTGATCGAAGTTCCTATATTCAAGGGGCAATCGGGTTTCTCAAGGGCTTTGACTTGCCCTACGCTGATTGGAGTTTGGTCATTCGTAGGTGTTGCCTCTGGCGTGCCCTTTGTAACGGTAACCTGAGGTGCGATTACTGTCGGGCTTGGTCGTTTCCCGGTATTTTTGGACAATCTTCGTTATAGTGTCCTACGCTTCGGCAGATGTGACATACAACCTGTCGCTTAGCACTGCAAGAACGAGACATATGGCCTGTTGCACCGCAGTTGTAGCAGAACATTTTACTAACATCGTGGTTGAATCTTGGTTGGCTAGCAATCGCTTTATTTTCGCAGTTGTCTGGCAATTTCTTACATTCTTTGTCATAATGTTCGAGGTTTTGGTCTAAGCGTTGTCTTCTTAGGCTTTTGGACTTAGTTGACGAATCGTTAGTCTTTCTATTCGAACGCGGTGTATTTTGTCGAATTGCGTTTAAATGGTTCGGTTCGTCACGGTCATCTTCTGTTGCGGATGAGCCATCGCCGCCCTCGTTAACGTTCTCTTGTAGGAAGTTGAAGCTGCTTTTATATGATCTACCTCGCGATTCCTTGGCCGATTCGATGGATTGCCGATAAAGATAAGTCCGCTCGTTGACGTAGTGTAAAAGATCGTCGTAGTTGTCGATTCGTGAATTTAGGACATCGAACGTTAACCGCGGGTTTGATTTCACTAGGATTTTTGTAAGTTGATCACGGAAAGGTGGCGGATGTTGCATTCGTTCAAAAATCATGCGTGCTCGACAAATAAATTCGGCGGGTGTTTCGCCTTTTTCGAACTTTAGATCACGGACGTCGAGAAACAGAGCACCATCGTCTTTCTTTATTCCCTATTGGAAACGAAAAGCTCGCGTAAAGTCCCTCCATGATTGCAAACGATGTTTGTTTAATAAATACCATGATCGATACGGTCCCTCGAATATGTTCGACAAATATGGAACGAAAAGATTTTTACTAATTCCGCTCGCCCTCAGCTTTTCTTTCAGAATCAACAAAAACTGATCCGGATCTTTTTCGGTTGTAGGAAACGTGATTTTCCAAGCACTGACGATACGTCCGATTCTCATTGCTGAGTCGAGCTCACGGTTGTGGTTGGATGTTACGAAGTTGTTCGCGTTTCTACCTAATCTTGTTGGTGGTCTCGTGTTATGATTCGTTCTGGGGTCGCGACGTTCATTGTCCAGATTTTGGCCGCTATCGTCGTTATCACTAGACTCGTCGCTTCGCCACGAGAGAACACCCCTTTCAGACGATAAGGATCGTCCCTCATGTCTAAATCTGTGTGTATCCCTATTTTCGGTGGGTAAGCGTTGGTTACTGAAAAACTGTGCGAATCTGACAAACGCTTCTGCCACCGATTGATCTTCATGATCATTGACAGGATTCGTCAAGGTTGGTGGTCGTCGATCCCGATCCGACCTATTAGAGTCACTATCTCGGCTCGAATTTATGGGTCGAAATTGCGATTCCGTATTCACGTTACCTTGTGAAAAACGAACTCTATTCGTTCTCTCTATTGACGGTTCAGCGACTCTATTGCGTCCCCGTATCGATTCGGCGACTCTGTCGCGTCCTCGTGAATTTCTACGGTCATCGTCAAATAATTCCACTGCCGGTTCCACGACTCTATCGTTTCCCAGCGTCGATCCGGCAACTCTATTGCCCCGCCGAATAACTCCATGGAAATCATTTGACGAATCGCTCGACGGTTCGGCAATTCTATGGCGTCCCCGCATAACTTCCTGAAAATCATTCGGTAATTCGTTAATCGGTTCGGCATTCCTATGGCGTCCCCGCATATCCTCACGAAAATTATCCGAGAAATCTGTTGTCGGTTCGGCGACTCTATCGCTTTCCCGATTATTTTGACGAGTGTACTGCGCAAATGCCCCCGAGGAATTTTCATCTCGACATAATCCCCCCACTAATTCACTGTGGGATGGGATCGAAGCAGTCAGCTTACTCGCATGAATTACATCACCGGCCTCGACATATGCGACTGACGGTGGATTTAAATTTTTAGTGATTGCAGACGTACCTATTGCGTCGCGATTACTTAATAAATTATTGGACCCTTGTTCAGCTATCACGACTCCCCCCTCAGACCTTGGGTTATGTCGCGTTTCACTCCCCCGTTTTTTTTCCAGAGAGTCGAGTCTATTTGATAAGTCTTTTACTGCACCCTCGAGCAAATTGTCTACTTTCATTTCTAAATTTTCCATTTTATCAAATTTTATTTCCAAAGTTTCAAATTTCTTCAACAATATACCGAGCATGGACTCTGACGACAAATCACGCGAACTCTCGCCGGGAATCGGGGTATTCCCGCGCGAGCCTCTTCCTCTACCGAAAGGCCTAATCCCCCAAGCAGACGCTGTGGGATTACTCGAAACGTTCCTATCAAGGTGCACCGTACCGACATTTTGGGGTAAAGATCTGTCACTTTCCTCCACTGTATCGACGATATGCGGCTCTACCTCTTCACCTTGCGTTTCTACCTGTGCTGTCGTAGATGGACGCGCTTCATCAAGAGACGCTCCGGAATGTGGCATTATTGTTGAATTTTTAATATTTTCTTCTATCACTTTCGTTCCCGCACGAGTTACTCTTTTTAGCGGTGAACGAAACATTACCGAGAACAGTAACTGGTTATTATAATTTATGGTAACCTTGTCAAATACGTCTATTTAATTTATTATGCGCTTGCCAAAGATCGTTCGCTTAAGTCAGGATATTTTCCCTTGAAATTCGAAATAAGCAATGAATCGAAATAAATACTTTCGATTTCGGAAGTATCCCAATTATATTTGGTTATAAATACTGACGGTGACAATGATCGTTGTCTTCAGCCATAAATGCGGACACATAAATACGGAGTTTGACGAGACACCAAGTTTTTCTATATGATCCGACAATACGATTATAAGAACGGTACTACTGACAACAATTTATTAGAAAAGTACGAAGCGTATAAGAAACGGGTATCGAAGCAGAGTACAATTAACATGTTTGTAAGAACAGTCGTATTTACGAAATGAAAAATAAAGTCAAAGACTGTTACATGGAGACACTGAAAAATAAGTCATGTATAGTATAGGAGTATTACACGAGATCAAGTCGAAGACGGTATGGAAATATTATTCCCGATAGTACCGAAAGTCTATAAATTTTCGGGATAGGATTTTATAACGGATCCTCCTTTGTTCTATTTCGCCTGAATGTTTACATGAGGCTGTAATTCGGTCACGCGTTCGGCTGCCGGTGAGAACTATAGGCTCGAAGATCGTTCGACAATATTCTCCGCTTTTCGAAGCTACGTAAATTCCTTCTTCAAATATTATCTCATTTATAATGACAAAATTTTCGATTTGTCATACAAGAAAACTTTTAACAATGTTTAAATTTGGAAATTTTTCCTGGCATTAAGTTTCATTCAGGTTATAATGTAACACAATGTAATTCCAACTTTGATTGTTTGCTTCGCACGCCAATACGTTCCGCAAGATTATATTCGTTAATACAATACGCTATAATATCATCGCAAACATTGAAACAATTAACATTGAAATAAATAATTTACTTAACATTGAATGGTACTAAGCGATGAATTTAATTGATTTCGCTTGACAACACTTTAATAAATTAATTTTGGCGAACGAATTTCCTCTACAATAAATTAGTTTCAAAACGATCCAAAAATTTGACGCAATTAAGTTTTTCAATTACATTTCACAATACGTCAGTTAAGAATTTATGAAATTTTCCAACTTTGCCCCACGTTGGGCGCCAAATGAGACAGGAATTATTTTCTGACTGAAATTACAAAATCCCTTCACCTACCGCGGCCTGGGTCAGTGGCTGGTAGGGCTCTAGTTGGCAACGTAATGATATATTAATTGTTCTTATCAAGAATAAATTCTGTTGGGCGCCAGATAGCTTTGTATAAGGCTATCAACTCAATACTTTTTAATAATTAACTCCATTCACCCGTGAGACACTTTATCGCAAGGAGGGAACAGTTGGGGACCCAAAGTTGCAAGAATCGAAGATTGCACGTCTGAGCAGAGAAATACAATTTTATTCAACACTTACGTGGTATATTTGACAATCTTTCTTTTGCTCCTTAATTCGTCCGGCGGACGCCAATCATCTCGTCGGGTTGTCAAAGTAACATCACTTATAATATTCGAAACGACGAGGTTGAGCTTGACAAAATATTAACTCGTAGAACGCAATTATGTTCGAGGGCCGAGACGCAAATTAGACAATACAGACTATACAGACGGGGCCTGAACAAGGAGTCACAGGTGACGTCCTCACGAACCAAGGTATCGATAAGGAGTCCTTATTAATTCTTCGGACGCGATACGCTAGACCCTCGGGTTATATCCCCTCTCTTGGGCCTCTATGCCCTTCCTGGCTGACAAATTGGCGCACGCGCGTCTGCCCTTAGACGTGAAGATCGACAGTCGATATTTAATTTATGGATAACGATCATAAATACCTTACATATCGACAATTCGTACTCGCGTATAGCGGAATCGCTTCGCAAAGGTATTCTCGGCCCTACAGATACGTAGGCAAGTGACCACGTCGAGAGTGAGCTTCGACTTTCCTGTCACAGTATAAATCGCAAATTCGTAGAGTCGACAAATGAAAAAGACTATAGTCTTGAAAAGATATATCATTTTATTAGCCGATGAAGCAAATATCACACTGAGACGAAAAATAAAATTGTATACATTTGCTGTGCATAGCATTATCCGACAAAATTTCGTGTGGAAGGAGCGAAAATTATTTCATCGCTTTTCGCGTAAGTTTTCCGTATCAATATGTTACACCTATATTTATCCCCTGCCTGATATTTCACCATACGAAGACCGCGTTACTCCGCGGTTCGTATCCTCGGCCTCTCCTTTCTACACGGCTTTTCGTAGCATTTGCCGGCACATGTTCTACCTCTCTCTTTGTAGCACGAGCTGCTGATGGCTCTCGTATACAACACACACACACACACACACACACACACACATACACGCGCGCTATCAGCGCCCGTTCCGCCGTTACGCTGGAGTATGCGGCGGCCATCATTATCGGGTCTTCTGTTTTAGTCCTCCATTCGTAACATTGCAGCTTGTTTGAGATTGCAGCGTTAAATGTGTCTCGGTCTTTTCGGCGCGAAATGTCCCTCGAAATTAATAATTTTTAAACTAATAACAATAAACTTTCTTCATGCCGCGTTATCAACCATGATTTAGCTATTTATTTGAGCATTTCAGATCCTTTAGATTATTCTAGGTTTTTCGAACGGTTGAAATTCGCAATTCGGTAGAATAGTGATATACGACACTCGAATTTATGATTAACTCTATCAACGGGTTGTAACGTGTTTGTTTTGGTTACATTTAAAATTTATAAAGATCAAGACTCAATCAGAGATCAGATTAATTTGTGGACACATGGTAGATAATATGACCCATCTTTATTCCATCTTCATCGCTTACATAATATCCTCAAATCTACAGGTGTGTGTGTGTGTGTCGGTGTAATGTTGTTTGCGTATTTAATATATAACGACTAGTGCTTTAAATCTTCGGCCTATTTTAATTTCCGGGAATGCTTATGTGTGTCCCGATATTTCAAGATAGAGACTATCGTGAAAATAGGGATGAAGGTTTTGGGATCTACGCCAAACGAGTTAAACTCCAACTCAAGCAGCTACAAAATACTTGTAAAGTTTATTGACTAGGTTGGTTAAAAAAGGTTTAACAAGAAGTACAAGTAGATGGTTTTGCCTTCGAACCAAACCCGTCGCTGCCCTGATCAAGACTGACTTTTGGGATCGATACGTCGTCGCTCGAAAGGTGACGGCTATCGATCTTTTGCAATAATCTGACGAAGCATTGTTGCAATTATTTGCTCTAAATTGCCTAATTCTGCTGCGATAAGTAGTTGAATGCTCTTTTATTCGGTCGGTGATTGACCGCAGTTCGGTCGCTGACCGATGTTGTGAAATAGGGAAATTCCGGGTCACAACATCCCTCCCCCCTTGGAAGAACAAATCTCTCCCGAGATTGGCATTGCGACTTTGTGTTTGGTCCTTGGGCTTACAAATGTCGTTGTTTACATGTTTTTAGCGATTTAAAATTCTATAATTCCCATATAATTACATATTTGCACCCATTGCATGATTAATTATTTTGTGTCCCCGATACAAAGTGGGGAATACGTATTTATATAATTCAGTTCGGTTATGTATGTATGTATGTGTTTATGTATGTCTCATGTCGAATTCGTGCGTTGTGTTTTTCGTATTACCTTACCACTAAGTGAGGGTACAGGTAACTTGCGTTTTGATGATTTAGCTGTTTGCGGCTCGGTCGCGCAGCTGATGATGGCCGGCTCGCTGTAGATCGCCACTGCGGGTGTGCGCTCTCGCTTCCGCATATAGAGATATATACAAGTCGCTCCGATTATTATCGGCACGATTGCTCCTATAGAGTAGCTTCCAATTGCGATTTGTCGTATTACCTCTGCCTCGCGAATTCCTTTTATTTTTGTTTTCAGCGTTTTCAAACGTTCTCCGATTTTATTTATTTCTGCTGGATTATCTGACAATTTGTGAGGTAATTCGGGTACAATTGACGTATACTTTAATAATTGTATATCCTCGTTTAGCATTGTCAAATTTGCTCGCGGTAAAAACTCGTTGTGTACAGTTTGTTTTATTTCTCCTATGGTTTCGATTCTAAAATTAGGAGTGGTGACGGAACATTTTCCGTCCAAAGCCAGAGTCCCTGTCCCTATTAATGTTGCATGTTCCAATTGTCGCGTTCCGCAATGTATTAATAAGGTTTCAGGTTCCGGCGCTACGTATAACCATTTACCACGGTGTTCTAATGCAATTATTAGCGTATTGTTCAACTGTACGATGCGCTGATGGCATTCCGCGTTTTTAACGTTGTGCGTGATATACATCGTTGTTTCGCATGATGTGCAAGTGTGCGCGGCTAATATAGCGCGTCTAGGTCTACATAGATAATGAGTTTTTAATTTGTTGCACGATCGCAGCTCGCTCTCGTCCATCATTAAGCAAGATCTTCGCGTTTTTTCAACGATGACGATTGCATTTGTTACCTCTATAAATTGAAAGTGATTTCCTTCGATCTTCGCGGGCAATGGATACGCTCTATTTATTATGTATTCCTCGTGATTTATTAGTGGAATTTTGATTACCAGGACGAGTTCTGTCTCTACGCAATACGCACCTATTTCGCTAATTTCTAATAATTTTGGCATTTCTTCCGGCCGCACGGGCGTCGGAAACGACAGACCTTTCGGCAAGTACGTAATGGCGTTTTTTAAGTATTCTGCCATTTGCCCCGGGGGCAATATGCTTGGATTAACTAATCCTTTTGATAACCCTGCTATAAAATCTGTCAGTTGTCTGACTTCGCTCAACAGAGATTCGGTGATCATTCCCATTGTTGTAAGTTTCTCGTCTATTTGTTGTCGTTCATCTAACCTGTCCAGACGGTTTGTCAGGCTGTCCCGTACGCTCACGACGAGTGATTGTAATTGTTCCTGATTTTCCTCCAACCGTGTTATTGATTTGTTGAACAGGTGTAATGTCGACTCGAGAATTTGAACGTTTTCGCTAAGGGCGTTTTCTAAAGCATTTTGATTGGTCCCCAATTTGTTGAGTTGTTCGTTGATTTCCGCAGCATCCTGTGCATCCATATTTCCCGTGACTGCCTTGATAATCGAGCCAAGGCCGTTAATTATGCCTCTACGGTGACGTATTAATTTGCCACCCGTTATATCGTGGATTGCTCGAAGCTCTTGCTCGGTCCTCTGTAGCATTTTTGCTGCTGTGTCGGCAATCGTATTGCACAGCACGTCCTTCGTAGCTGCCCAAGTACATAGCCCTGTTAGATTTGTAAATGTATTTTTTATTTCCCTTTCTTGTTTTTCTAACGATCCGAGGTCCATTTTTATGATTAATTTCCATGTGTCGCTGGTTACGGATAAAGTTCCTATTTCTTCATAATAAATACCTGGGTTGGTTGAAAATTTGTCCCTTGGTCCGACAGAATTATTGCCGGAGCGCCGAATTTGCAAATAATTTCGGTGGTCATGGCTTTTGCGACTGTATTCGCCTCTTGATTTTCCGAAGGCAACGCTAGACTGTACTTTGTTAGTAAATCCTGAAAGGTGAGTATATACCTATTCCCTTTTCCCGTGATCGGTAGGGGTCCTACTATATCGACGGCACATTTTTCAAAAGCACGCGTCGGTGTGTCTGTGGTGACCATCGGGACCTTTGCTTTTTTTCCTATCTTGTTCCTCTGACATTTGTCGCACCGTTGTATATAGGTAGCGACGTCCTTTTTCATTCCAGGCCAATTATGCTTATCTCGTATCCTCTGCAGTGTTCGCTTGATGCCCTGGTGTCCACCTAGAGGGGTATCGTGGTATTCCCTCATGATTTCGAGGCGCTCACGCTCGTCGGGGCATGGTACGCCTATGCTGCAGCCATCCTCCTCGCTCTCGCTGTCGGTGCCGTCGCTCGGCCCGCGCGATGCACGCAGAGTTTCCCCCGGCACCGCGCTTCCCCGGGCCGTCTCGCCAGCACGAGGGGCCTCGCTAGCTGTGCGAGAGCGCTCTCTCCGTCCTTCTTTCTCTTGTGGCTCGGGCCTGTTCTCCTTTTTCTCTCTTTCTTTCGCTTGCGCTCGAGTGAGCGCGTAGATGCGATTTGACGCGTCAGCGTTTGTATTTATTTTTCCAGCTTTATGCTGTATTTCGTAGTCGTATTCTTCTAATTTAATTCTCTATCTCATTAACCTTGATCCAGGATCTTTTACCCCGAATAACCATGTTAATGGCTTGTGGTCTGTTACGATTGTAAATTTCGTTCCATAAATATATGGTCGAAATTGATTAACAGCCCACACAATTGCAAGTAGCTCTTTTTCGGTAGTGGAGTTCGCGGAAGCGCAAGTCTGCGGCCGCTCGGCCCTGTATTTTTAAACTTAATATGGCTGTGAGGAGGTTCGAACTGTTCGCGGGATCCACCGAATCTGCAGCGTATTTTGCCGCTCTAATAAAGTCTGTGACGAGCTCCGGTTTGGAGGCGTCGAACACAGGGAGACTGTTTCTCGCATCCTTTATTGTCATGTACTCTACTGTATTTGGCATGTTTGCTGTATGCGGGTTCAGCAATGAGAAATCGTCGAGATTTATTTCACGCGCGCGCTCTGTATCTACGGGGCTAAAAGATTCGTCCCCGTCGGTCGTAGATTCGTCCGGGTTGGAAAAACGTACGCGTTTCGGAAATTTAAGTTTCGCTAAAGTTTCCGGTGATAGATACAGACTTTCCGCGCTGCTAGTTTCGCGTCTGCGTTTTTTAGACTGCTCTTCGTCGTCTGAGAGCTCATATACTACCCGTGACTCGAAAAATGAATCTAGGGACCGCGATAAATGACGGTTACCTCGCAAACATAAGCGGTTATACTGTTCGTCGTCTGACATACGAGTTAACTAATTTCTCTGGCTTTGGAGGATCTCAGAAAAATAAAATGTTCCGTCACTTACAGGTAGATGATCGCAAGTTGCATGACGATTCTCGTGACGTTTCTCGTACAGGATCTTCGTCCTCTTCGCGTTACTTTGCTTGACGCGGCAATCCTTGTTGAGTCCTTGATGCAGCTGGGCCTTCCGGTGATCCTCGGGATCCGGGATTTCTCTTACGTGGCTCGACTCGGTCGCAGCACGTTCCGTGGGTGATTTTTTCGACTCGGTCGATGCAGGCACTCTCACACGCGAGGTGACTCGGTCACTCCGTTCGCGATACACAAGTGTGCAATAGTATTTTGTGATTTAAAGCGATAATTGAGTTGTGGCGATCCCACCGCTGCCACCAATGTTGTGTCCCGATATTTCAAGATAGAGACTATCGTGAAAATAGGGATGAAGGTTTTGGGATCTACGCCAAACGAGTTAAACTCCAACTCAAGCAGCTACAAAATACTTGTAAAGTTTATTGACTAGGTTGGTTAAAAAAGGTTTAACAAGAAGTACAAGTAGATGGTTTTGCCTTCGAACCAAACCCGTCGCTGCCCTGATCAAGACTGACTTTTGGGATCGATACGTCGTCGCTCGAAAGGTGACGGCTATCGATCTTTTGCAATAATCTGACGAAGCATTGTTGCAATTATTTGCTCTAAATTGCCTAATTCTGCTGTGATAAGCAGTTGAATGCTCTTTTATTCGGTCGGTGATTGACCGCAGTTCGGTCACTGACCGATGTTGTGAAATAGGGAAATTCCGGGTCACAACACTTAGTTAAATTATTGTGTGGCCGTTGTCTCGCTCGCTCTGTTAATATTCCTCTTCCGCCGCTTCCGCGCGCACTCGCCTTGCCCTGCGATGTCTTTTCTCTTTCCCTCCCCTTCTCCACTCTATCAACGAATTCAGACTGCCTGTCCCATAATGGTTAACCGACCTCTGAGGGGTGGATAGATGGGGTGATTCTGGACCGAAAAGTCCTCTCCCATTTTTTCCTCCGACGCCCCCCTGATTAGATATCAATTAATTAAGTTCAGCCAATAGGACGCGTCGAATAAGCGGGCTACACGGCGAGTAGTGGTGTGCATGCAAGCGTAGCAGCCTTGGAAACGTGCGTGTAAAGCGCGAAGGAGGTCGATAGTATGCGTGCGTTGGTGTGAGAGAGTGTGGAACGTCGAACGTTCCCGAAAACGTGAATAGAGAATTATTAAACAGTGCAAATAGTGTTTTTTTTTCATAAATTAATATAAACGATTTGAAATATTGACTTTTTTCTTGATCCCCGCCTGCAATCGAGCGGTCATCTATCCGAGTAGTGTCCGCATGCAATACGATAAGCTCGCGCGACGTCCGACCCATAATCAACTTTTTTTTTAACGTCATGCAACTGTTATTAAATAGTGATTTTTTTCATCAATAAATATAAATGATTTGAGATATTGACTTTTTTAATTTATCCCTCCCCCCCCCCCCCTTGGAATCGAGCGGTCACCCATCCGAGTAGTGTCCGCAAGCTATACTCGCGCGACGCTCGAGTCATCATCAACTTTTTTTCTAACTTCATGCCACTGTTATCAAATAGTGTTAACAATGAATTTTTTCTTAAAATAACATAAACGATTTGAAATATTGATTTTTTTATTGAATGTAATCGCAATATTTTTGTTCTAATTGCAATGAGCAATTCGAAAAGTTCAATTTCATTGTATTGCGAAAATACTCAATCGCAAATAGCATTTGATTTTCATACAAATTGAAGACACAACATTTTTCTCTAAATAGCAATACAGATTTTTTCCGAAAATATTTTTTTCAAAAACAGCAATAAATGATTTTAGAAGCTTCGTAAATCGTAATAGCAAAAAATTGATCAAAAATTGTATTTTCATCCAGTCGCAATTCAAAATCATCGACATTTTGTTTTCATTGCATTTAACAATTAATTCGAAAACTGATTGTAAACGCAATCAGTTTTTATCGTTCCTCCTTACATTGTGCGCCCTCACTAACACTACCTCGCTCTATTCATGTTTTGGGGAAAGTTCGACGTTCCACACTCTCTCACACTAACGCACGCACACTATCGACCTACTGTTACGTCCCGAGAGAGGGATCGAGAACGAGTTTTGTGACCACCGGATTTGGAGCGCGAAGATTTGAATATCTTTCGCCGGAGAGTCTGTTGGTTGGTCCGCAACTCGCGAAATACAAATTTATTATCAAGGTGGGTTTTTATACCCGATACTCTTTGGAGATGTTTTGGAAGGTTTAGATCGGAGAAATCTTTCAGTAATTTCCCGAATAAAATATTAGCCGATTTAACAAATTAACAGAGTTTTATTTAATATTTTAATCACTATCGTTTTACAAGTTCGGTACAATGTATAGTTTGTCGATAATAGTTCGGATTATCGCGGATTGAGAGATCTCAGTCTCGTCAATCGAGTTTTAATAATTCGGTCGAAGTCCGGATAATTTCAAAGTAAATTTTGTGTGGATTTTAACGGACGTTACGACGACGTGAACAGAGTAAACTTTTTATCGAAGTGAAGCACTTGTT
This sequence comes from Heteropelma amictum, assembly GCA_959613375.1. Classification (NCBI taxonomy): domain Eukaryota; kingdom Metazoa; phylum Arthropoda; class Insecta; order Hymenoptera; family Ichneumonidae; genus Heteropelma; species Heteropelma amictum. The sequence goes on from OY390725.1 coordinate 2,863,643, forward strand.
GTAACTTATACGGAGTTTATATAGTAAGTTTTGATCTAGGTAGTGGGAGATGATTCGCGTCTCCCACGGATTAACAAAAAAGGGCATTCACCCGTTACACGGTGGGAGGAAACAGCCCTCTCTATTTTGAATGTTACAAAGTTGTTGAGCTGCATTTGGATATTTCATTGCAGCGTATAGAGATTTCGTTTTACGAGTTTTTATCGTGGCGACGCATAGACGCACGCGTTGCGTCTAGGAGTCGTTGACCCTTTTCGAGGGGGCTTCCTGACTTTTGTTTTTGGGGCTCGAGCGTTTTATGACTTTGGATAGGAGTTGTCGCAGTTCGAAAATAAAAGGCGGTATATTATAGAGTTTATGTTGTACCCTATGCGTGTTTCGAAAGATAATTAGAAAAGGAGGAAAAGATGCTGCTTGTGGGAAAACACTTGAAGAGTTTTTCCCGTGCCCTGTTTTAACTTTTACGACTTTTCGAGGAAATGTCCACTGTCAATCTCAGAGGAGGCTTGTTACTAAATTTGTAAAAGAATTTGTATGCAGTGGTTTTTTATATTGAGAAGAGTCTAACAGTAAAAAGTAGAACGCTGCACGTGCTTCGAGTTTTTGAAAGAGGGGTATTTTACGGTTGTCGTAAATTTGGGTGCACTTAGTGACTACATATGCTTCGCCGAAAGAAGATACCAATAGATGCGTGCCCTGCAAGTACCTACTGTGGGTATTGCGTGTTTTTTTTAATGGGGGCTAAAAAAAGAGTTCGAGCGTGAGAGCTGGGACGTAACACTACTTCGCGCTTTACACGCACGCTTCCAAGGTTGCTACGCTTGCACGCACACCACTACTCGCTGTATAGCCCACTTAGTCGATGCGTCCTATTGGCTGAACTTAATTAATTAATATCTAATCAGGGGGGCGTCGGAAGAAAAAATGGAAGAGAACTTTTCGGTCCAGAATCACCCCATCTACTCACCCCTCAGAGGTCGGTTGACCGTTATGGGATAGGCTGTATAAAAGCACAGATCCCGTACTTTATTTGAAGACAAACTTTTTGCGACGCGAACAGCCGCTGCGCGGCGCACTAGTCGTATGTGACGTCACGATCAAAGAAAACGGTGTAATTTATGAAGACCTTTACTTTCCTGAACAGCCAAATCCACGTGAATTTGCGCTTTTTCTCGGGCGGGAATCGCCATAACCAGAAATTCGTTGACACTTATTCTGCAATCATCAATTTCGTACTATAATCATTCTAAGAATGTCAATGAGATATATACACCACCGTCAAAAGGTTTAGAAATTTCGTCATTCCTATTACGGTGGCACCATTGAGTTAAAGAAATATAACGATTTGTTTCGAATTAACTTAAATTTCGGCTGTGCTTCAAACTCTTTGACGGTAGTATAGTCCTGAGTTGTCTATGAATGCATTACCGATTGAGTTGTAAAGATGTTTCCAGATATTTTATTCTAGCATCCCTCGATTGTTGTAGTGGTCGACGTCGTCCTTGCAAAGGCATCATCCCTCGGTCTATCTGTTACCATTGGAGCATCGTATTCTTAATGTAAGTGGACAAACGAGCTATAAAATGAACAATAAAAAAAAATTATTTCTACATTCTTGGGGAGAAGAGTAATTCAAGCGTCGGAAATTAGTTCACGTATGAATGTGTATAATGGGGGTTTCACGCCACCAAGCTTCGTTGTCAGATGCCGGTGGCAAGATTCGGTAATGTTGTTCGTTCTCACAGTCGATCCGTATACCGATACTATATCTGCGTTTCTGAGCCAGAAGTTATTCAGATATCGATCGAACGAGTTTATTTTTACCGCATTAAGTCCAGCTTCTCGCGCACGGTCAACTATGAGCCGAATCGCTTCGGCAAATTTATTCGGTGGTAGCAATGCAATAGCCTACGCGCGATTTAAAACTCCATTGGCTTCATTATTCGTAGGCATTTCAAGCTTCTTACATTTCCTTGAGACTGCCTGTAAAGCAATGAAAATTCGGAAGAAAGTTTAGATCACAAGTTATTATATAATATGGATGTACTGGGTTTCGTCATTATGATTAATTTCTGTCAACTTTTATTGCATTCGAAATCTCTGGTTCAATATTATTTTCGCTATGATGGTATGACTGAAAGATTCTGAATTTAAATTAACATATAACTTACACGGATAAAGTGGAACCAACAGCCTTTGATTTGAACTTGGTATCCAAGTGATTGTCGAATTCCGGACACCAATGCCAACTCATAATCACAGTGAATGACTTTGAGATTATTCGATAGCATTGGTGCTCTCTGTAAAAGAAAAGTCCACATTGCGGTGTAAAAACTTGTGGTTCTTCGCTCACACAACTACTTGCCAGAGGCCACAGAGACTTGCCACAACTACTTGCCAGTGAAGCCAGATCGCGCGTAGAACTTACCCTCTCTCTAGTCCTCTTACGCGCCACATGAACGTGCTCAGCGTCCCCATGTATGAGTGTAGCTGCCGAAGGCGCGGTCGAAGTTTCTGATTGTGTGACGGGCGCGTAAGGGACTAGAGAGAGGGTAAGTTCTACGCGCGATCTGGCTTCACTGCTACTTGCCAGAGCCCAACTACTCAGCATCTCACCTGAATCGTGAATCGTCACAGGTATCGCTGGTCGATGCTTCATTCTTTCCCGGTGCCCAATCTCTTGGGCCGCTTCGAATGACATCGTATCAACGACGGTCGGGTGACTTTTTCCAAAAATCATAATATGATAAATAAACTATGACACTATAGTTATGAATTATTGGTGAAAAGCTCAACGGAATCATTGAACATCAACAACTATTTTATTCGTCGAATGCATTTTTCTCATTTTCTACCTACTTACGCATGAAACACCGAGTTTATAATTTTTCTTGGCAGCATTTCATTATTCAGAGATCGCCTCTTCAGCTCATTGATTATTGGCTCTCGATGCAACAACGTTGGCTGAGGATGATCGTGTGTACCGTTTACTTGAATGATACCATCTTCAAGGACGAAAATTATCACAGGACATTTCTGCAGTGAAGATCTCGTACCACACATAAATTGTCTTCCAACATACCGCGGATCTTGATGATATATGTAATCATCGTATAAATATCGCCACGTTCCTTCTCGTTGCCCGGGAACTTTTAACATAATTATGAAGTTGCGATAGTACACTGGCTACAACTCACGACGAAATTATCAAGATAAAAGTTAGCGCGAGCTCGATAAAAAGAAAAACAAATTAGTCGCAGCGATGGAGAGATGAATGAAAAGAAAGTTGTTCGGTCATTTCCCGAATAGGCTGATGGTCTGAAATTGAATAGTTTTGACGATTTCGAGTATCCATTTATTTATCATATTATGATTTTTGGAAAAAGTCACCCGAGCGTCATTGACATGATATCAGTCGAAGCGGCCCAAGAGATTGTGCACCGGGAAAGAATGAAGCATCGACCAGCGATACCTGCGACGATTCACGATTTAGGTGAGATGCTGAGTAGTGGGCCTCTGGCAAACGGCGTCTACCAAGAGCAGTTCACCGCAGACGATGGCTCCATTGGTATAGCTTTTTACAACGATACCATGCTGATGAGATTTTCGACAACCTCTGATGCTTACATCGATGGTACATTTAAGGTAAAGCAAACGATATTGAGCTAGCTCGATTGAAAAAAATAGATCATTAGTGATTGGTAAAAAAAATGACCGAGCAAGACAGAGTCGATGAAAAATATTATGTTAACATTAATTAATTTGACAAATAAATGTTATTGAATTAATAATAACGAAAGGTTCTGTCATGTTGTTGTGTCCCGAGATTTCAAGATAGAGACTATCGTGAAATAGGGATGAAGGTTTTGGGATCTACGCCAAACGAGTTAAACTCCAACTCAAGCAGCTACAAAATACTTGTAAAGTTTATTGACTAGGTTGGTTTAAAAAGGTTTAACAAGAAGTACAAGTGGATGGTTTTGCCTTCGAATCAAACCCGTCGCTGCCCTGATCAAGACTGACTTTTGGGATCGATACGTCGTCGCTCGAAAGGTGACGGCTATCGATCTTTTGCAATAATCTGACGAAGCATTGTTGCAATTATTTGCTGTCAATTGCCCAATTCTGCTGCGATAAGCAGCTGAATGCTCTTTTATTCGGTCGGTGATTGATCGCAGTTCGGTCGCTGACCGATGTTGTGAAATAGGGAAATTCCGGGTCACAACAATGTACATACGAACAGTACCGTCAAAGAGTAAACATCAAAAAGTAAACAATAATTACTGTTTTGCAGTCGGTTCCACGTCAGCCAAACGCGTTACAATTGTTGATTTTACACACTCGCAGAGTGTGGTAGATTTCTTTTATATATTGCATTTTCACAAAATAACTTGGGTAATATTCGAATAACAAAATGTTATGTTGGATTTTCTTGCTACTGGCGTGGCTCCCTATGGTTTTCGTATTGCGTGAGCGAAGAACCACAAGTTTTTACACCGCAATGTGGACTTTCCTTTTACAAAGAGCACCAATGCTATCGAATAATCTCAAAGTCATTTACTGTGATTATGAGTTGGCATTGGTGTCTGGAATTCGACAATCACTTGGATACCAAGTTCAAATCAAAGGCTGTTGGTTCCACTTTATTCGTGTTAGTTATATGTTAATTTAAATTCAGGATCTTTCGGTCATACCATCATAGCGAAAATAATATTGAACCAGGGATTTCGAAAGCAATAAAAGTTGACAGAAATTAATCATAATGACGAAACCCAGTACATCCATATTATATAATAACTCCTGATCTAAACTTTCTTCCGAATTTTCATTGCTTTACAGGCAGTCTCAAGGAAATGGAAGAAGCTTGGAATGCCTACGAATAATTAAGCCAATGGAGTTTTAAATCGCGCGTGGGCTATTGCATTGCTACCACCGAATAAATTTGCCGAAGCGATTCCGCTCATAGTTGACCGTGCGCGAGAAGCTGGACTTAATGCGGTAAAAATAAACTCGTTCGATCGATATCTGAATAACTTCTGGCTCAGAAACGCAGATATAGTATCGGTATACGGATCGACTGTGAGAACGAACAACATTACCGAATCTTGCCACCGGCATCTGACAACGAACCTTGGTGGCGTGAAACCCCCATTAAACACATTCATACGTGAAATAATTTCCGACGCTTGAATTACTCTTCCCCTCAAGAATGTAGAAATAATTTTTTTTATTGTTCATTTTATAGCTCGTTTGTCCACTTACATTAAGAATACGATGCTCCAATGGTAACAGATAGACCGAGGGATGATGCCTTTGCAAGGACGACGTCGACCACTACAACAATCGAGGGATGCTAAAATAAAATATCTGGAAACATCTTTACAACTCAATCGGTAATGCATTCATAGACAACTCAGGACTATACTACCGTCAAAGAGTTTGAAGCACAGCCCCCGAAATTTCAGTTAATTCGAAACAAATCGTTATATTTCTTTAACTCAATGGTGCCACCGTAGTAGGAATGACGAAATTTCTAAACCTTTTGACGGTGGTGTATACAGCCTGTCCCAAAAGGGTCGAAGGATCTCTGACGGGGTGGTAGATCTCGAAATTCTGAATCGAAAAGTCCTCAGCGGATTTTCGATCCGATGCACCCCTGGTGAGTTATTAATAATGAATGACAGCCAATAATACGCGTGGGCTGGGCCGCGCGTATAGTCCAGGAGCTGAATACAAAAAAGGGTCTTATTTATGACACCGGCCCAGACCGATTATAACCGACGAATTAGTGTAGGGCCGATGCCCCTGATGAAGGCCTGATACTCTCCAACCACAGATTTTGGGAGGCTTTTTTTGGCACGGGGTCAAAGTTGGCAAAACCATGTTTTTCAGCGATAGCGTCGAAACTATTGATTCCAGGAAAAAAAAGTGATGTAACTATTTGTAGGTATTAGAAAAACGAACAATTTGGCGGATTGCAAACTGAAATCGGTTGATTAGTTCGCTCGCAATAAATTAAAATAAAATAGTTTTCGAACAAAGCTATTTGTTATTAAAAAACCGACGTTTTTCGCGAGGAATTTCCAGACCGGGGGAATGTCGCAGCGCAATGAAACCAAAACGAAATTAATCCGAAAGAGTCGTACAATCATGTACACTTTAGGGCAAATCGATTTTTCATAATTAAAGGGGTGAAAAACGGCTCCAAAAAGAGGGTACGTTTTTTACTCATAAACAATAGAATTTCATCGCGAATTTTCAAGTGACAGAGTCAGGACTGGCATTTTTCGAAAGCGGTCGTTCTTCTACGACTTTGGAAAAAAAGAAATTTGCAAAAAGTCAATTAGGGGGAGATAAAAAAATTAGGTTTCAAAAAATTATTGCAGCTGTTCTTTTGAACGTAGAGAGCTAAAAATTGGACAGCGTATAAATTAAAGCTTATGAGAACTGAAGAAAAATTGGCGGAAAAATCCCATATAAATTTATTGTTCATTTTAGCGTTTATTGAAGGGCCAAATGTGACGCTGCGTTCGGCGGCAGAGTGGGGGCGGCCATCCGTGGCTCGCGCACGCTTGCGCAAAAAGTGAATCCGAGCGTTCAAGTTCCACGAACATGGAATATCTACGGAACTAATTAACTTATCGGGTTGTTTTTTTTTAATCTTAGCTAACTTTTTTCGCTGATCACGATTTTGTTATTGAAAATTTTGAAAAATAGAAAATTCACCTCCGAATTCAATGATTATTTTTTATTTATTTTTTTTACACTAATTTTTACTCGACTTTTGGGTGATTTTGGATCGAATATCATCGTTGTGATGTCCTACAACTACTCTACGAATGAAAAAAAAATCCAATGAACAATGTTTTGTTATTGCAGCACTTGCCATTCCGTTTTATAATTTTCATTTTAAAAAAATATTCTTCAAATTTAAGAACATTTGGTGTCTTTTGTAATTGTAATGGCCTCGATTAGTTTATTTTTTCTGATCACGGAATGATAAAGGTTACCCTCTCTCTAGTCTCTTACGCGCCACATGAACGTGCTCAATGTCTATGTATTAGTGTAGCTGCCGAAGGCGCGGTCGAAGTTCTTTCCGACAGCGTCCGAGCGTCGCTTGCTCACGGACACGCGCTTCTATGTTTGTGTGATGGGCGCGTAAGGGACTAGAGAGGGTAAGTTTTACGCGCGATCTAGCTTCACTGGTGTCAATTAGTGCCATTATTTCAAATTCATTAATTTTTATTTTTATATGCGGACATTTTGCTCGATTTTGATTAGCATTTTCTTGTATAGTTTTCGTCCGTCTCAATATCTTTTTCTGATTCATCTATAAAATCGCAGCCTTGACACGCTCCCGGAGCAATTTGAAGCGCATCACTATTCAGTTTAAAACGCTTTTATTTTCTGGACTATTGCGATAATTTGCCGAGGTCCCTTCCTATTCTAACGGTAGGGGGGATCGTGTATCAGGCAGCTTAAAATTCGATCTTACTCCGTTATTATGATATCGATATTCCTGGTTATTATTACTATAATCATAAGTTCTATCTCTTCATCTATAACTTCTATCAGATACATTAAATTGATTAATTCGAGGACCATTGTTTCTCACTTGGATATTATTTGTATTCTGTTTGCCGTATCGTTCCTTTTCGGTTCGAATCGGGTCAAGGTTTCCCAATGTTTGTGTTATCAAATGGGTATCGGTAAAATTTAAAGGTGATAACGTTTCTCGTACCCAAATCGAAAGTTGTTGAATAATATTGTAATTCACTTCAAAATCGGATAATTTAAGTATGAAATAATGGGCTTAAACTACTTGTCGGTAAAAGTACGTTTGCAAGTTATCCATCTGTGGCTCGAATCTACTCTCCATCCATGTTTTTTTATATTGCACATGGATTGGCACCGAGTAAAACTCATTCAAGTGTTGTAATTTAAATGCAATGCAACTATTATTGCTGCAGCAGTTCGTTGCTCATGAGATGACATCTCGACTGATACTGACACGAGTTGCGATGGAACATTCATAAGCTTTAATGCTCTCCAGTGGACATGGTCCTGAGAGTAATTTGCGACAGCAACTCTCCGAAACTATCTCAACTGCTCGTGAGAGTGAAACTTACATGAAAATACTCTCACACGAAAACAATCGTGAGAGTACTCTTGAGAGTAACTCTTAAAATTTACTCTCACGTGGACAGGCACCTTTACAACTCACATTGATAGTGAATTGTATTTCGCGAGTCGCGGACCAACCATTAAAGATATTCGGCGAAAGATATTTGAATCTTTGCGCTCCGAATCCGGTGGTCACGAGACTCATATTTTACCCCTCTCTCAGGACGTAACACCACGTATTATTGCTACAGGTGGGTACAGATGGGTTCATAATCAGTCGAAAAAAGTAGTATGGTGGCTCGTATGGATAGAACATTCTCTTGGGCGTGCAATTATCTATGCGGGACGCTCACGCGAATTCAAGCTCCCACAAAATCTGTTAGTCGACGGGTACTACGAGACACCTAATGATGATGATAATACTACCATTGCGCATGTTCTACAATTCCATCGGTGTTACTGGCACGGATGTCCACACTGCTATCCTATCAATCGAGAGCTTAAACAAAGCGACGGTATAACGATGGATGAACGTTTTGAAAGAAATGAAGCGGTAGCTGATATGCGTTCCAATTGACGTGGAAAACTTTGATTTGCGTCGATCTCTGGCGCAAGTCGATCGATTCCGAAGAAACAAAAGTACACTCTCTTGCAAATTTCATTGGCTTTGGAATGAGCCTAGTTCGAACCCGTTCGGATTATAATTGACCAAGCACTAGGAGTCAACGTAAAATCGTGCAAATCGGGTCCCGACGCTCAGCTCGAAATATCTTATTTCCGGCAAGGGCGCTATAATTTATGATAGACCGTTGAAAAAGGCATTTCATCCTGAAAAAAATGCGTACAGGTTGGAATCTGTACGATTATCCCAGAGGGAGACGTAGCACTGGGACGTGAAAACGGTTTATCGATGATAACTTGAGAACCGTCCGGCCGAATTCCCACAGCTTTCGCATGAGATATTTTTTTTCCATCCCCCAGAACCACGTGAAGTTGTTTTTCCCGTGGATGCTCCCTCGGCCGAGAACCAGGGATCATTGCGTGCACCGACGCGCATTGCGATAAAATGTATCTCATGAAATAGCTGATGATTTTCCCTTCAAAATGCACCCCCGAACGTACCAAAAATCTCAGCGGTAAGTACTTTGCTTATTTCTACATGGAAAGTCCGGGTTACATGGCTCACGTAGCGGACAAAGTCATCGGTATCGTAAAATGCATCCCCGTTAGCGTGACAACTCGGGAAACGGACGAATGCTGTCAAGAAATTCCAGTAAAAAGAAGTAACGAATCATTATTTATGACACTAAAAACTCACATTTTAATAAACACGGGACATCGAATCGAGTGCAACCATTTCCTTCCTCCTATGTACTATATCGATAACGAATGGTATCACGCGCTTCCACACTTGTCATTGACCAAATCCCCGGGAACGATCAGTGTTGGAAGCAAAATATTATTTAGGAAGCTGTAGAAAAAACTTGGGGAAAAATGTACTCTTTCTTTACCACAGTAGGGACATTTAGCACGATCCTGCTAGGAGCATGGGTAACGATCCAAGCAATAAAACTCATTATCGACACTATAGTTCACGGTTACGCTTTATACACGATTTACGGTTGGAGCATATGGCCGATTGGTGTCATATGAGATTCAATTACACACTTGCTCATACATCTCGAAAAACGCGATGTAACCAATTTAATTCAGAACAACACAGAAAACGCAACTCAGGTAAACTCGCCTCCCGTAAACGTGAATACCGACATAAAACCCGAAAACTTCACGCAAACACCTGCCGAGACTAACGCAATACAATCCCTGTTGCACGCGCTCCCGAATCAGCTGTCCAGGCAGCCGTATACTTCCCAATGTATCTACCACTTGACTCTCTGAGGCCTCCCGTATATGCCCCACGCACGAACACGAACGAGCAAAAAGGATAAATTACCATCAAGTCAGTTATTATTGAAGACCTTTTAGTTACCATCTAGTCAGTTATCATCAAAGACTTTTCAGTTACCATCAAATTTTACCGACGGTAAAAACTTTTTCAAGTTACCATCAAATTTTTAGTTATCATCAGAAAATATACCACCACGGCTCGCATTCGACAACGCAAGCCCGAGGGGCAAACACTAAAAAAAATATATCTTTTCTTAAAATCTAAGCGAATCAAATAAAAGAAAACACACGTTCTTTTACATTTAAAAGAGAAAAAACATACATTTATTTTCTCTCAATACCAAAAAAATACATATATAAAGAAAGGTATTAATTCATAAAGATATATATATGTATATTTTTGCCAAATACGACAGGGGGGGGGGGCTCCTCAATCCAAGTCGTAAGCCCTCAGGACTCCCCAAGGGGTCGACCAAATGGGGTGACCCCAATTGTCCTCCGGATGGTCTTGGCCCCATCGCCCTTGCAGCATCCACCGAATTCCATAATAATCGAATTCCCCCTGTCCTGCATCCTGGAGCCAGGAATTGAGGTATCGCCTCCAATATCGCTCTCGCCGCATGTCCTTCATCCCAGCGTAAAACGCTCAGAGACACTACACAATAAAAGCGAGGAAAAATTTCATAAAACTTACCAAACAACTCTGACGCAAATCAACTAAAAATTAGCAAACTCCGCCTTGCAGAAGCGTAATGGGTAACCCTATGCAAGACTTGGAAGAGTTCTCGTTCTACCTTCACGGAGTCAAAATCTAGAACTACAAAAATCTTCGTACAACTTGAACCTCTTGCAAAAACTGAACTCTGTAAAAAATACGAACTCTGTAAATTACAAACGCAGTCCTGAAACCGTTTAAACAAAAGTTATTCAATATTTAACCAATGAACAATCTTAATAAAGCTTACGTGGTTGGTTTTTTTGTATAAAACCCAAGTTTTATTTTATTTCTCTCACCAAAGAGAACCAAAGTTCACCTCAACAACATCTATACATTTCCTCATTAAATATAAGTTGTGTTCGGAATTTGCGGGCGATCAACAAAAGACTCACTTGCGCGGATAACTCCATCGCAATTCAAAGTTCGCGCCCTAACTCTGATCGCACCGCGTCTTCAGTCAATGTCTCCCTCTCAGGACGTAACACCTGTATTACCGGTGCGTATGCATCAGCGCGTGTTGTTCGCTTTATGCCGTACTTCTTGCAAGATTATGAATCAGTAAGCGTGGACGCATGACGATCCATTGGAACGAGTATTCGTGGGTACATGGGTAGTCGATGAATTGAGTAAAGCTATTTCACGCGGCTACGCCGTTATATGTGTATTAGAAATCTGGCAATACGAAATAACAGAATTGTATTGCAGTACTCAAAAAGGCACTATGATGGCACTACGTTTAACGTTACATTATTGATTTTGAAAAGTCCGCAGGTATACAGCTCGATCGCACTGTTATCGCGAGAAATCCAGCATTACGATCTATTGCTAAGCTGTGTTTAAATTTATTTTGGAGAAAGTTTGGCTAACGTAACAATTCACCACAAACAGCCATAGGTTCAATGCGAAAAGAACTCACTGCATTACTCGCTAATCCAGAGTACGAAATCCCCGGTGTGCTCCCCGTTAATAATAAAGTATTGTGTTCATTACATAAAAACCGGTGAGGCTGTGATACCGACGAATCGAGCGAGCACCATAATAGCTGTTCATACCACATCTCAGGCTCGCTTAAAACTGTACAGTTATCTCGAGCGTTTGGATAAGCGAGCATTATACTGCGACACCAATTTGGTTATTTATATGACGAAAAAAGACGGAATGCGCGGTATGTACATTTTTATTTTCAGTAAATTTTTGATGAAAACTTTTAATGCATGTACAAACGTACACAAACGATAGGTAAAAAAAGTGAATATACGCATTGTGGGGGCCAACTGTGGGATCATATAATCCGGTCTAGGGGAAACATTTTTTATATCAGTTTTTTTATAGAAATAAAAAGTGTACAAACCTTTTTAATAGATGCACAAATGTGTACAAACGATGTATAAGCGATTCGTAAAAAAGGCACATTTTCGAATTTGTCGCGGGGTAGGGGGGGGGGGGGAGGCAACTTTAAGACCATTTTTTTGCTTTTCAGTTTCCAAAAAAAAAAAACAAAAAATATACAAACGTTTTCAATGCGTATACAAACGATGTACAAACGATTCGTAAAAAAAAGTCAACTTTTCCAATTTGGGGGAGCTAACTTTGAGCCAGTACCAACGGTGCTACTCCTCTTCGGTCTATGCTCTAGAAAAATATAATAAATTCTTCTCAGTTTTTATCGTTTGGAGATGACATTTAAGGTTAATTGGTTTATTATACCAATCATGTGGGGATGTATAGCATAAAATGGTCCTGTACCTACGTAAATTAGGAAGCGTAAATTCTTCACGCAACACGTTTTTCTACTGTTTCACTTCTCCAACCAATTATTAGTTCCGCAAAGTCTCAAAATTATTCCTGCAATATACGATTGACACATTGTGCGACGATTACACTTTCGAAGAAAACGATGCCGTTCCGAATATTGTTATAGAAGCACTACGTTATGGAGCGTCATGTGTGTTGAAGATTGGCTACGTTACGTTATGACTGCGGTACCGAATGCATGTGGGATGGGCTTAAGACGATGAGATTCTGGGAACAATGGTTGTGGTGGCCAGGATATCATAAACTGTGCAATAAAAATACTACTTCTGGGAGAACCGGGAAAAGCCGAAAAGTTTCCAGTAGCGGGATTCTCTAACGCGATAACGACGATTATCGGTATCGTTACCAATTCATTTAACATTGGTAACGATACCGATAATCGTCGTTATCGCGTTAGAGAATCCCGCTACAGGACTCTAAGAACGGAAATAAAAAAAGTTACGAGTCTCGGTTACAATATACTGTGACTTTCTACCACAAGAGGCGATACCTTCGATTCTGAGTTCGTTTCGCGGACCCGACGACTTTTAATGTTTGTACAGAGAGTAATGAAGAAGATGAAGTGTTAACCGAGGTAGCATTTACGTCGCGGAAATCTTCCGAGAAGACGAGCTGTGGTGAACAACACTTCATCGATCTATGACCGATGGCTACAGAACCTTCGCAGTGACTCATGTGTTTCAGAAGCTTCCAGGTAGCGAAAGCGTCGGCTTTCATCTTGCTTGAAAACACATGATGCAAATGCATAGACACATAAATCTATCGAAGATCTGTCGGTCTAATATTTTTTATATAAATCATCAAAAAAGCTGAACCTGTCATGTGAATTATTTATTGAATCTAATATTATTCCCGTTTACATAAAAGTTATGAAAACTGATCAAGCTGCAGCTGCTACAAGACAGCAAATACACAAAGAAGCTACATTTTGTAACAGACGGTGGCAGATTTCTAACACGTACAGTAGTAGACCAGTTGCCAACCTGATAACTTTTATTGATAAGTTTTATATTGTTGTGTGCTGGAATCTTCCATCACACACGGGTTAATAAACTATTAAGGCCGTTCAACTGCAGAAGCCGTTCAACTGCCTTAGGTAGCCAAAATAAGTAGGCAATATTGAGCAATTACATTGCATTGTTCAATATTCCAAAAGGCTAATACAAATTGCTAAAATAAAGTAGGCAATATTGGGCAATTACACTGTCAGCGTGATTGCATTGCTCAATATTGCAAAAGCCGACACAAATTATTCACCGGAGCAGCCAAAAGATCTACCGGGTATCAGGCAGTCCGAGTTTGGGCGCCGACGAGTTTGGTCCGAAGGCGAAACCACCTTGTATCGATCATTTTAGACCAACCTAGTCGAATAAATCTAAGTTATTTTTGGTAAAGGTTGAGTTGGAGTTTCACTCGTTTGGCGGAATCCCAGAACCATGATCCCTTTTTCGCGATAATTCCTTTATCACGAAATCCCGGGACACAACAATATGCAATATGAGTCACAGAATAAGATTTACATTTGATAACATTTGATTACAATTACATTGTCGAAAATACTTTGCGTTGAGTGTTAAGTGACAACAATTTAATAAATTGTTTACAGTAAAGAAGGCGCACATCAGTTATTATCAGATTTTTCATTTGCAACTACTTGGATCAGAGAATGCCCAGTGATATCACAAGATATTAAAAATCGCTTACTGAAGAATGAAACTTTGCGGCAATGCGAAGGTGTTGGACGTCTACTTCTTCGAAGTCCTGGTGAATCAATCACTATGCACCAACAGCCTTGTAAGTTTTCTACTTTATAATTTAACCACAATCCATAGATTGCAACATGTTCGATGTAAAATTCTAGCGCGAGAGCAGACTCGCAATTCCCTTCCGGAGTCTGGTGGATTGGAAAGAATGCCAGCAGAAATGTACGTCCCAAATCAAGAGCAATGGCTAGAACTCCGAGCTGCGAAACATTTCAATTTTTATTGTTTTGAACAAGTGTAGTAACTGAAAATATACACAATGATCCTGGTTTGCTCCACTAGCCCACCTAAAAGTTTTTCTGATATAACGAGTGATTAAGCAACTTATAAAGCAAAATAATGATATGAACTCAAATGTGCAATATTCACGAGCATGCGATAAGATTAGCAATAGAAATATTTTCTAGTCTATTTCTAGTCTATTAAACTTGAAAGAAAGCTTCTCTTACATACGTTGTAAAGTTCAAATAGGGTCCTCAAACATTCGTTATGAAGTTCACTCAGCTAGACATGATTATGCAATACAACCTCTGAATAAGACGGCTTTGGGGCTGTACAGGAAGGAATTTCCGAAGAATGAGGTACTTCCATGCGCGGTCTGAATTTGGCCAGAAACGTCAGTAGTTTAGCATGGTCTCCAAATTCAGCGACCCATAAAGTAATTAGGGAAATACTGCTATCTGGGACTGCTAGATGGCGCTGTATGTAATTTCTTTAAAATACTGTTTTAAGGTAGTAACGTCGATACTGCAATAGTCAAATGTATATACAGTCGTCTTGCGACTTACGTGGTATTTAGGATCGGCAACGTTGCAATAGAGTGAGAGAGACAGAGATAGTTTGTTTTGGTCTGTTTCACTCGAAGGGCTGGAAAGGTGCGCAAAGTTAGTTTAAAACGGGTGACGGGCGGTGTTAATAACCAAAGTTAATGATGACACCACGCGTAAAAAAAGAAAAGATCTTCCACTGGAAGGAGAAAAGAGTGACAGAAAAAATGTACCACAAAAGGTTGCAACAGATGGAAGTGGCAAAAAAGTCGAAGAGCGCGAACGGCAAATTCGTATCGTCGGCTAACCTCAAAAGTGAAAGTACTAATTCAAGTGATGGGATCGAGGGTCGTCGAATCGTTCATATCAAAACATTGGGGAAAAATGTTTTTTGTCTGTTTTGCAATGCTGTGTTGTCTTTGGACGACATCAAGTCCGAAAAACGCTCTGGTCTGGCTTCCATTTTTTCTATAAAATGCAGACAGTGTGAAAAAATCACCGCAGTCCCCACCGAGAAACAACATCAAGTTTGCAGTCAAAACAATCATTTCAACTCGAACACCAAAGCCATCATTGGTAAGTATCAACAGTTCTTCATATTTTGTTCATCAATAAACTTGTTTAACAGTTAACTTTAATGCAAATATATAACGTGTGCATTGACATATTTTTTCTAGGTCCGATGAACAGTGGTATGGGAAATACCCATTTGAACAAAGTACTCGCAGCGATGAATATTCCTGAGATCAACTGGCATACCTATCAAACTCATGAAAATGAAGTAATTGCGGGTGTCGAAAATTCAGCTCGAGAAAGCTGTTTAGCTGCTGCTCAAGAAGAAAGGCGATTAACGATTCAAAGAGTTGACGAGTTAAAAATGTTGTTGTAAGTAGAAGGGTTATATCAAAGTGACGTATGTCATGAATAGACTCACGAGATCTGGCAGTGTCCTGACGTCGAGTTATTAAAAGATCAAATTCAAGTGAATTTTGTCAAGACACAGCGTACTCTGTGAACCATGAACCATTGCACTAAATATCAAGTCCGGCATCAATTCAATATTTTGTTTGTTTGTTTTTTCTTGTATACGTAAGTTAAATAAAGTACATAAGTCGAATAGAATACATCAGCCGATACGAAGTCGAAAGAACAAACAAACAAAATATTGAATTTTGTGAGGCCGGATTTGCGTATGATATTTGGTTGAATGGCCCATGATAAACATATACTCAAATTTCACACGTTTCTAATAATATATTCCGTTAAATTAAAAAATGTTAATCATGCAACATTTTTTGTCCTTTTTACCTTATCAGATGAAATTGTACATAATACATTTTTCAACTGTTCCCGATTGAAATTGTATAGATTAAAGGTTTTTTTACGAATTTTTACTAGTTACTTTTATATACATCTTTGTTTATTTTTATCTTCAAAAGTAAGCATGATTATCAATATTTTTAGCATTGACAGGAAATATCATTCCATGTAAAGAAATAAATAAACAATAGAAACCTTTCACGATTATTCTCTACATCCTACTACATCCTACTTCAGATCTCCCAATCACCAAACAAATTTTCTATTTCCTTCTTCGAGTGCAGAGGATATTGAAAATAAGAATATACCAGATGACATGATAGTGCGTATAGCGGCGTTTTTCGACATGGGCTGGTTCACAAGAACGTACGTACGATAGTTTGTCTGGAACAGCTGCTTTAATAGGATACTTTACGAAAAAAGTAATTGCCTATGTAACATTGAACCGCAAATGTGCCAAATGCGATCGAGGTCACTCGCCTAACGATCACAACTGCCGCTTGAATTTCGTGGGGAGCGCCAAGACTATCGAGCCTCATGCAGCAGTTCTACTGACAAAAGATTATCCCATTCTGTCGGCATGCAACCTTCAAATAGGAATATTCATCGCTGATAATGATAGCAGCTCAATTTGTGCCGTAAGAGCAGTAAATGATCACGAAAATTTAAAACAATCTGACAAAAATCATACGTCAAAAGGAGTTGTCAGCGAATTATATTGTTGTGACCGGAATTTCCCCGTTTCACAACATCTGTCAGCGACCGAATAAGGGAGCATTCAACTGCTCACCGAAGCAGAATTGGGCAATTTACAGCAAATAATTGCAACCATGCTTCGTCAGATTATTGCAAAAGATCGATAGCCGTTACCTTTCGAGCGACGACGTATCGATCCCAAAAGTCAGTCTTGATCAGGGCAGCGACGGGTTTGGTTCAAAGGGAAAACCATCAACTTGTACTTCTTGTTAAACCTTTTTAAAACCAACCTAGTCAATAAACTTTACAAGTATTTTGTAGCTGCTTGAGTTGGAGTGTAACTCGTTTGGCGTAGATCCCAAAAAACCTTCATCCCTATTTCACGATAGTCTCTATCTTGAAATATCGGGACACAACATTGGTGGCAGCGGAGGGATCGCCACAACTTAATTATCGCTTTAAATCACAAAATACGAGTGTACACTCGTGTATCGCAAACGGAGTGACCGAGTCACCTCGCGTGTGAGAGTGTCTGCATCGACCGAGTCGAAAAATTACCCACGGAACGTGCTGCGACCGAGTCGAGCCACGTACGAGAAACCCCGGATCCCGAAGATCACCAGAAGGCCCAACTGCATCAAGGACTCAACAAGGACAGCCGCGTCAAGCAAAGGAACGCGAAGAGGACGAAGATCCTGTACGAGAAACGTCACGAGAATCGTCATGCAACTTGCGATCATCTACCTGTAAGTGACGGAACATTTTATTTTTTCTGAGATCCTCCAAAGCCAGAGAAATTAGTTAACTCGTATGTCGGACGACGAACAGTATAACCGCTTATGTTTGCGAGGTAACCGTCATTTATCGCGGTCCCTAGATTCATTTTTCAAGTCACGGGTAGTATATGAGCTCTCAGACAACGAAGAGCAGTCCAAAAAACGCAGACGCGAAACTAGCAGCGCGGAAAGTTTGTATCTATCACCGGAAACTTTAGCGAAACTTAAATTTCCGAAACGCGTACGTTTTTCCAATCCAGACGAATCTACGACCGACGGGGACGAATCTTTTAGCCCCGTAGATACTGAGCGCGCGCGTGAAATAAATCTCGACGATATTTCATTGCTGAATCCGCATACAGCAAACATGCCAAATACAGTAGAGTACATGACAATAAAGGATGGAAGAAACAGTCTCCCTGTATTTGACGCCTCCAAACCGGAGCTCGTTACAGACTTTATTAGGGCGGCAAAATACGCTGCAGATTCGGTGGATCCCGCGAACCGTTCGAACCTCCTCACCTCCATTCTAAGTTTAAAAATACAGGGCTAAGCGGCCGCAGATTTGCGCCTTTGCGATCTCCAAACCGTAGAGGAGCTATTAGAAGAGCTACGTACGTTATACGAAAAACAACGTACGGTTCCCGCGCTACAGGTCGAGTTCAATACATGTCGACAACAGCCCGAGGAATCGGTGCAAGCATACGCGCATCGTGTAGGAGTTAATTGCCGGTAAACTATGGAGTTAATTGCCGGCTGTACGGCAGAAATCACCCACGAAATTGGGAAAAAGGCCGTTGAACAGTTACTCCGTCAGTTCGCCCTTAACAACTTCGAGCGAGCGCTACGCAGGGACCTTCAGCTCTTAGTAAGGTCTCGAGGCTACACGAATCTACGAGAAGCAATTAGAGGGGCGACAGAGGAGGAAAAGGGCATAGAAGGGACGCGGATAATCGCGAAAAGGTTCTCCCATGGAGGGGAGCGAACCCAACAAAAATACCAAGGGCCATCATACACCTCTTTCAGCGACAAACAGAAGTCCTGGGGAGGTACACAGGCCACTCAGGGCCAGTCGTTAGGGCTAGGGCGGCAGAGCCTGCCTGCGCAGACGAAAACGATCCAACAGTTGGACATTATGTGCCATTATTGTAAAAAGAAAGGCCACAAAATCAGAGATTGCCGAAAAAGGATCAAGGATCAAGGAGGATCGGGTCAACCAACGACACCGGGACAAAATGGAAGGTTCCCGTACAAAGGGACACCGGAGAAAAATTCAAGCTCCGAAAATCAAAGGACGATAAGCTCTCTCGAGGTAGGAACGCTAACCGCGACAAAAGTCGAAACGCGAGAGAAAGCAAAAAATGAAAAACAGGGACCCCGGCGATGTAAAACAATCGGGGATCTACAGCACGGCAAAGCCGAGACACGGCGCGTCAACGCCCCGGCAAGAATTTGCCAAGTCAGCGCTTCAGGCCCGAGCATCCACCCTAGCAGAGATGTCCAAAATTTGTATCGTGCGCTATTTGTATCTCGATACAAAAGTATCGACTAGAGAGAGGGTAGCCTTTCCGCGCGATCTGGCTGCTGGCTTCTGGCTGCGCGCTTAGCACGGCTCGCGCATGACGTCACCCTACGGCCCGCGCGAGACTCTTCTAATAAATTGTTCCCGCTTCACTTACACCCGTCCTAATGCTGAATGCATTATAATCCCTATAAATAAGCGGAAATATATTTATATTACTAATATTATATTAATTCTCATACTTTTATCGAGGGATAAGCAACAACACAGCTACCGAACACAAGCCAATTATCTATCCGGCCGCGATGAACAAGTACGAGAATGTGCACCTATACCTCAAGCGATTAGATGGTCCAGTCGGTAGCGTGCCTGACTACGGTCCGAAGGGGCGCAGGATCGATTCCCGCTCTAAGTATTTTTTTTTATTTTCTTTTTTTGGGCGAATTGTTCATTCGTGACACACGCTCATTGAAAGAACAACAATTTTGTAATCGTATGATAATACATCTAAAATTTAGATGTATTATTATTTTATACTTCGCTTACGATTGATACGATAATAATACATCTAAAGTTTAGATGTATTATTATATTATACTTCGCTTACGATTGATACGATAATAATACATCTAAAGTTTAGATGTATTATTATATTATACTTCATCATATTTCCATACTTTCTCTATTTATACAAACTTTTATCAAGCAATAAAACATTATCCCCGAAAACAAGCCAATCATCATCCATCCGGCCGCGAATCACAAGTGCCAAAAGATGCACTACTTCTACAATCGATGGGGTGGTTCCGTGGTAGCGCGTCAGACTCCAGACCACAGGGGCGTGGGATCGATTCCCGCGCTCAGTATTTTTTTTTTTTTTTTATGGGGCGAGTTATTCATTCGTAAAATACGCTGAAATAAATTGCAAAATAATATATATATCACATTCGTCAAGTGGCGAAGTAGGCAAAACACCGAAAAATCAAAGCGTCAGTGCTGAATGTCGAAGTGTTTTAACCTTTTCCGATGTCAAACTTTTAACGCTTGAAGAATTGTTTTGTTGTTGTTTTTTTTTACTTACATGATTACATTCGGTGGTTTCGTACAAAAAGGAGTGAAATCCACATTTGAAACTTTAAAAAGTAAAAAATGTACACTAACTAATAAAAATAGAAGTTTTCATCGAAAAGTATTTTTTTCAAATGGTGTGAAAAAAAAATTAACATTATCAAAAAAAAAAATCAAGCTTGACGTGCATGCACCTCTTTATCTTAACCATGCATGCCAAGTTTGATTTTTTTTTTTTTAATGTTATTTCTATTTTTCACACTATGTGTGTATATATTTCCTCGATACGCGATACTTTTGTATCGAGTAGCGAAATTTTTCTCGATACTCGATACTTTTGTATCGAGTAGCGAAATTTTCCTCGATACGCGATACTTTTGTATCGAGTGGCGAAATTTTTCTCGATACGCAATACTTTTGTATCGAGTAGCAAAAACTTTTGCGGCACATCGCTTACAAAAGTATCGAGCTCAACGCTCAACAACGGAAAATCATGGGCAAAAAAACAAGCTGTAGTTTTACGTTTTAATGAACTCGTTTATTTATTTATTGTTTTATTGTTATTGTTTCATTTTTTATCTATTTATTTTAGTTTATTTTAATAATTTATTTATTTATTGAAAAAAAAAATTGGCGCGGATTGTACGGAGCGGCACCTCTTCGCCGGTACCACGCCGCCCGGCTCCGTCCGGCAGATCTTCGACGCCCTGCAATTGACAGAAAGAAATCGATTACATAGGATGATCTGTTTAATATATCGGGATAATTTTCTGCACGACCATTAGTTCTCGACAAATTAATTGTTCGAACATGAGCAAAATTCGAAAAATTGTTATTTTATTATGTTTTTTGTGATCATTCGAATATTGTCGACGACAAGCATATTTCGACTTAAGATCTGAATACTATAAGCACTAAGTTTTAATTTCCTTTTTCGTTTATCTCTCTACAACCACTTTTTGGAGAGATACGATCTTTAAAATGAGCTAAACATTCGGGATTTTTTCTATGTACTCTTGTTTCTGGGCTTAGTATATACAAACAATGAGCAACTAAGGAAACAATAAACAAAAACTTACGCATAATGAGGCCGTCTTCAAACCCCCCATGCGCGTACGGCAGAGCCAGCGGTGCGCCATACTGTAGCTGCTGCTGTTGCTGCTGTTGCTGCTGCAAAATTGACTGCTGTTGCTACCGTTGCTAGCGCTACCAGCTGCCACTGCATCTTGCGCTTTTTTTTTTCTTCTTTTTTCTTTCTTTTCTCCTCGTTCTTTTTCTTCTCTTCTTCTTTCTTAATCTCTTCCTCCTCTTCTTTCTTCCTTTCTTCCGCCTCTTCTTTTTTCCTTTTTTCCTCCTCTTCCTCTTTTCTCTTCTTTTCATATTCTCCTTCTACGTACTTTCTTTCCTCTTCTGCCTCTTTCTCTTTCTTTTCCCGACTTTGATAATTTTCCATGTCTGATTGAAATAAGTATATGAAAAATTATTTTATTGCAGAAACGAAATTAACTTGTGAGAAAATTTACGGAAATCTTTAATTAAACAAAAGCTTTAGATAGAAAAGATGTCCTACTCTGGAATTCACGGTATAAACTTACGAAAAATCAAAGTTTTCTCAGACATAGAATATGGAACTTCGAAAATGAATAATGAATAAAAAAAGAAAATTCTATGACGAAAGATTTTTACATGTTATTCACGTGAGAAATACAAAATTTGCCATTAAGGGTCTCTTAACATTAACATGAAGTGCTCAAATTTAAATTAGTGTTTCTTCAGGTACTAAGCAATCAATTTTTTATCATAACCAGATGAGAAAACAAAATGGATCTTTTTTTTACCTATCATAATTAATATAATATTTGAGGTTTTCCACACCATTTCGGCCACTTTTGAACCCGACCTCACCTAATTTTTTACAGAATTTTATATCTTTTTAAGGCCAATGAAAAACTATTTCATGATTTTTTCCAAATTTTTTCGACCACGCGTTTTTCAAATATACTGTTTGTCAAAATGTGAGGTTTTTTATTCAATTGCTCATATCTTTGCAAAAATTGGATGAATTGTATCGTTTTTTAAAACAATTTGTGTTTTTGAACATTTTCCCAATGTGATGGTCGAATACGGAATGAATAAATGAATGATAATCGGAAATAAGAGTAAGAGTTGAGCGTTTATTGATTGGTCTTTACGGTTTAACGGGTGGAGATGAACTAAGGATTAGGACTAGCGCTAATGAAGTGGAGGAAGTGTGAAGTGGAGGGGATGGTCAAGTTGCATTGTTCTGGACCATGGGACCGTGGCCCAGGGATGCTGTGTGGCGAAATTGGAGGTGCTGATGTGGATGGGAACGAAGTGATAACAGGGTTGCTGTAGGTGTAAGGTGTTGTGTGGGAAAGGGATGGTTATACGATAGGGCCGTTACACTCCCCCTCTTTGAGGACGATGGTCTCCATCGTTTACAATTTTTTGAACAAGAAATTTTTGGTATTGACTCTATATAATACGAATATTTTTACATTGATTTCAGTTATTTAAATGACTCGATATAATCTATTGAATTGTTTTTGTGTATTTTCTTTGTTCTTCTTCCTGCTGTTGATTGAGGTGTGAACCTTGGTGTATGTATTCGGTCACGGTACTGGGGCTGGAAAATGTTATCCTATTGGTGTCTCCATGCTACTTGTTGATGTCTTGTCGTCTGGATGTTTCCGTTGGTTTTAATTGAGCAGCTGATGATTCTGAAACTAACTGTAATTGATTACGTATTGTGTTAGTGGGATGAGGTCTGTTAATCGTGATGGGTTTGGTTGTGATAGTAGTGAAAGTGAAGCGTTGATTGTCTCATTTGTTTTGTTTTTCCGTGTTCCGAATTGTCTGTGAGTTGTCTGGATTATTGCTTATTGTTTTCCTTTCTCATTTTTTCCTGTTTGTCGTTGAGTTCGCCAGTTTGGAATTGTTACAGTCTGTCATTGTTTTCCTTTTATTTGTTATTGTTGTTCCTTTTTATTCCATTACTTTATTATTGTTCCTTAAGTTTCTCTGTAACAGTCTAAGTTCTGATTAGTTTCGTGTTAGTGGGGTGTGGAACGTTATTGTGATGTGGTTGGATGTGGCTGTGCGTGTCTGGTTGATCGATATGTTGTTTGATGTGATTGATATAATTTTAATGTGTAGAGAAGAGAAAAGAAAAAAAAATGAATGTCATAGGGAAATATAATAATGTAATAAAGTGTTATATGATAATTAGTAAGAATCGTAGGAATAATAGATAATTGTAAATGTTTAACCTAGGTCTTTAATTTACATTCATACCGCATTCATACTCCGTCAGAGTTTGTCTTATTGATATTTTTTGTCTCGTGTTTCGTCAGTTTGTCGTCTATTATTCGTGTTACTGTTTCTTGTATGTCTCGTAGTGTCCTGTCTGATTGTGTGTCCAGTAATGTCAACAATTGCGCTAATGCATTGTCGAGCGTAGTGTCGTTATATTGTCGTTTCCATAGGAGTGGGATCGTTACTTTTAGGATTTTTAGGGTTTTCGGGATCGTAGATTCTCGCCCAATAGGTTTGTTTTACTGTTTTCAAATTGATGTCGCAAGTTTCGAGATTTTGAAAATGTGGGTTGATCAATAGCTGTATCTCGCATTCAGCTCCATTAACTATTCGTTGTATTGGATTAATTTGTTTGCATATATACAAAGAATTCATCGGTTTGCAATTTACTAAGTTATGTAAGCTAAAGTGATTTTCGAAATTCTCGGCAATCGCTGTGAAAGATTATGCCGGTTTGATGAATGCGAAATGTGTAACTGACGGGGTCTGATGCATTGGGACGCATGTGTTCGTACAATTTAAACGGGGTTACGTGGGAATGGTGAGTTTTCCACTAGAATGCCATTGTTCATAGCGGCTGTGTGATATCTGCAACATGTGCCATTTTGATTTTGCCTACGTGTACTATTTTTGTTTTGTCGTTGTCGATTTGAAGTCTAATGTTATTATTGCTGAGTATTTCCAAAATGGTGTATGGCCCGATGTAATTGGGGTCTAATTTTCCCTTCCGAGATTCTTTTAATAAAAATACTCGTTGTCCGGTTTTGAAATTTTGAGATTTTGTCTTCCTGTCATAATACCGTTTCGTGCGTTCCTTTGCCGCTAACTGCTTTTCGCGTGTCAATTGTCGGATTTCTTTTAAATTTCTGTGTAGTGTTAGCAGATAGTCGTCGTATGTCGATAGTTTTTCAGGAGGTGGGAATTCGGATGGTAGTGAGGCTGGTTTTCCGAAGACTAACTCGTATGGTGTGTACCCTGTGCTTTCGTGGACACTCGTGTTGTGAGAAAGTGCCGCGAATGGGATTAGTTCGTGCCAGTTTTTGTCCATATCGATGTAATGTTTGAGGTATTCGACGAGACTGTGATGGCTTCGCTCTAACGCTCCGTTGGACTGTGGGTGGTAAGTTGTCGTTCGGTACTGTTTCATTTTGAACAGTTCTGCGAAAGATGCGAATAGATCTGACACGAAGTTCGTACCCTGGTCCGAAAGTATCGCACGAGGTGCACCGAATGTCGTTATAAAGCTTGTTGCTAGTGCTTTAGATACATCGCGAGCTGTCGTTTGTTTAAGTGGAACCATGACGCTGAATCTGCTGAATAGATCGATGATCGTGAGGATGTATTCGTGACCGTCCTTTGTTTTTGGAAGAGGTCCGACGATATCTATTGCGATTTTCTCGAAAGGCTGAGTTGGAGTGTCCGTTATTATCATAGGTGCTCTGTTTTTTACGCAAACGAGTTTGTTCTTTTGGCATTTTTTATCGGGCACATATGTGTTTGCGAGTTTTCGAGATGCCTTTATGTCCTCCGATTGTTGATTCGTGTGCTTCCTTCATTATGGGTTGTCGGTGTAACTTCGGTGGTACCATGATAATTCGTTCGCACAACGTTATTCGTATTTTTGGCTCAACCGTGATTTGTTTAATGTAGGTTTTGATGTTGTCCCAGAGAAATTGATCGATAATCTCAGGGTCTTTGGCCAGTGTGCATGATTCGAGTTTTTCCCTTGTCAGGATTTTTATGACTGTCCCGATGCACTTCTGGACCATATGCCAGTCGGTGTTATCTGTGCATTTCCCTTTGCATATCATGGTGAAGATCCGTTTGGTTCCGCGGCGCGTTATAAATATGTGTCCAGCCCTTGGTTTCTCCTTGCGAAGGTCTTCGTAGTTGATTATGTTTTTCTCTACGAGGATTTGCGATATTGTTGTGTTCGTAATACAATCCGCTGCGAGAAAATGAGCGATGTTATCCTTTTGTGTGAGAATACTTTTCCGGCTAATTATGACGTTGCCGTTCGGTGTCATTTGTCTCTGGTTTATCTCGGTCGTTGGTGTTTCCGGATCTTCAGATTGCTCTTCCCATTCCGAGGTCGTTGCGTTACCTTCGTCCGATATTTCTGTGTCTTCGGTGGACGGCTGACGTTTGGCATCTTCGGTCTGAGTCATGCGTCTTGTTTGCAGTGCCGCTTTTGGTAATGCCGGGCATTTCCTGTGGTATTGTGAAGGCTCGTACGGTGGATCTCCGTCGGATTCGTTTTCGTGCGTTTCGGTTGCGAGATTACCGTAATTGTTCGTTACCGCTGAAAGGGATTTGTCCGTTGTCACGTCATTTTTCCTCGGTCGGCCAGGTTGTCGTTTTTGTGTTGGTACCGGGCTGTCTTCGTCGGTCGATTCTGGTGGGCGAATCGGTGGTTTCAGCGTATCGTTGTTCGTTTGATACTGGCCTGTTGACTGCTCTCGCGATTCCTTCGATATCTCGCGAGTCGAGTCATAACTCGTCTGATTGTCATCGAGTTGTGGCGGCGAACGGAAATTTGGTTCGGTCGCCTTGTCGCCTGACGTCACTGGTGAGCGGAAGTTCGGTTCCACTTCAGGATGTTTTGTGGTACCCTGTTCGTTCATTGTTTCCGTTATTGATGGATGTGATTCGGACGTTGGCCTGATCTCCGATCCTTCAATCGTTGAACTTTCGTTTGGTTGCCGAGTCGTTTTCCGTTTGTCTGTCGTGAGTTCCTCCTCTTCCGTTACCGTATCGCAGTTGTTATCGTCGATAGGTGGATTCACTTTGTTGTGTGTGTTTTCCTTCATCGTTCTCCGTGGTCTCCTATCTGAATCTTCGTTTTCGGTGTCGGTGCCTGATGATTTCGAGTTGCTGTATGTTGTGACGCGTTTTTTCCTATGTGATGGATTTCCTGATTGTTCGTCCGATGTTGACCTTTCGCGCGTATCCGGCTGGTGTGTGGTTTTGGCCTTTTTCGTGTTGTGATTTTCGTTGGCCGATGATTCGCTCCGTAATCGGATCGGTAGGATCTTTGATGGATTCCTTGACATGGCGTCTGCGACGACGTTGAGTTTTCCGGGTTTATGGTGGATGTCGTATTCGTAATCACTCAATAGGGCTTGCCAGCGTTGTAATTGTTGTGGTGGGTTAGGTTTGGTTGTGAGGTATACGAGTGCTCGATGATCTGTTACTATTGTGAAATGTTTCCCGTAAAGATAGTGTCTGAAATGTTCGACCGCTTTTACCACTGCTAACAGTTCTTTATGTGTGGTATCGTACTTAATTTCGGCGTTCGTGAGGGCACGAGAGTAAAATGTTACTGGGTGATCGAAATTTTCGTGTTTTTGACTCAAAACTGCACCGATAGCATAGTTAGAAGCGTCGGTTGTGAATGTAAATCGCTCGTTATGATATCGTAAAATAGGTTGGCTGATAATTTTGTTTTTTATTGTTTCGAAAGCTTCTTGGCACTCGGCTGTCCAATTGAATTTTTCGGATTGTTTTAATTGTTTCGTCAAAGGAGTGGATATTTTTGCGAAGTTTCGAATGAACCTTCGATAATAATTGGCTAACGCGTGGAATTGTATGATTGTCTTTTTGTCCGTTGGGGTTGGAAAATTTTTGATCGCCTCAACTAAATCTGGTTTCGGTTGAACCCCTTTTTCGCTAATTATATGACCCAAATATGCTACCTCTTTACAGAGAAATTTACATTTGTTTGTTTGCAGCGTCAGACCTGCGTCAGTCAATCGTTTCGCGAGTCGCCTAAATTTTTTCTCGTGTTGTTCGAGGTCGGTTGCGTAAATAACAATATCGTCCACGTAAACGAACAGATCTGCACCCTGGAGTCCGGATAGTATCGAATCCATTGCTCTCTGAAATGTAGCTGGTGCGTTCCGCAATCCGAATGGCATTCGATTGAATTCGTAATGTCTACCCGGTGTGGAGAATGCTGTTTTCGGTTTGTCTCGAGGGTGCATCTCAATTTGGTGGAAACCGGATGCGAGATCAAAAACTGAGAAGTATCGTGATTTGCCCAATTGGTCGAGAATGTCTATGATGTTTGGTAACGGGTATGCGTCGGGGATGGTTTTTCCGTTGAGTTTTCGAAAGTCGATAACCATACGCCACTTTTTTTTTTCTGAATCGTCTGATTTTTTGGGGACTATCCAAACCGGAGAGTTATATGGAGACAGGGATGGTTGTATAATGTCTTTTTTCAATAGGTCCTGTACTTGTTCATTTATTTCGGATTTGTATACTTGAGGGAATCGATATTGTTTGGTGTTAATGGGTCTGTCATCGGTGGTGTTAATTTCGTGTTTTACTACAGTCGTGTATCCAAGTCGTTCATTAGGCAGGTTAAACAGATGAGGATGTTCCGAAACAAGCTTGTATACACTGTCTTTCTCTGTGTCATCTAGATGATCTAGATGCAAGAGTGACTTTACCGTTTCGGGCCTTTCCTTGTTTCCGTCTGTAACTGCTAAGCAAATTGCTGCGCGGTGCTCGTCCTGAGTATCGCGAGAATTGCTTTCAATGTCGACAGGTGTTTTTAATACTTGCTCGATCGGCTGCAGTTCAACAATTGGGATTGCGAAAGAGATGTCGTGGCTGGTTGTGTTAATCGCCCCTATATACGCTATTCCGCCACGGTTCGTTACGATAGCGTTGCCGAGAAACAGACCTTTGTTCGTTTCGATCTTTGGTATAAAGCCTTCAGATAAATCGGTGTCTTTTATTCGGATTGATATCAAAGTTTTTGATCTGGCAGGGATGTTAATTTCTTCCTGGGTCTCGAATGGTATTATGGAGTCGTAAAATGTGATGCAGGATTTTGTGTATAATATATCAGCGGGTGTATCTTTGAAAAATGCATCTCCGAGAATTGCATCGTATGGGATAGGGATAGTGTCCTCGACGACATGGAATTCGACGTTAATGTTTTCGATTCGGATGGTATATTTGCCGGTTGTGTATAATATACCTTCGGTAAATCCTGAAAGTTCGTAAATTATTTGTGGGTCGATTTTGTTTTTATGCCGTATGATAGATATTTTAGCCAAATTTATTTGTGAGCCTGTGTCTACCAGGAATCGAGAATTTCGTTTGTTTGTATCGGGTGAGTTAATGGCGACTGTTGGTGGTTTTCGCCGTTTGGTGAGCCCTAAGCATATTGTCGCTTTTCTGATTTCCGGGTTACTTGATTTTACTGGGTCGACGTTGATGCGCGTTCTGTCGAGGGGCTCCGCGTCGCGCTGTTCCGAGGAGCTGCACTCCCGTTTTTTGGCGCGAGATCGTTACATTTGTTCACGTTCTCTGCCCTTGTGCCTGAATTGTCTCGGCGGCTCGTGTGACCGTTTCTATCTTGCGAGTTCGTGCGATAGCGGTCGCGAGAGTTATCGCGGTATCGATCGCGAGAATTCTTTCGATATTGGTCATGGGCGTTGTTTTGGTAACGGTCGCGAGAGTTGTGACGATATTGATCACGGGGGTTATTACGAGGGTTGTCGCGGGAATTATCGGGATATTGGCCGTAGGAGTTGCGATATCGGTCGCGAGAGTTATTTCTATATCCGTTTTGTGAGTTTCTGTGTTGGTTGTCGCGGTGGTTGTTGTATTGGTTTTGCATGTATTGGTTTCGTGAGTTATAATTGTTATAATTTTGCGGATTGTACTTGTTATAATTTTGCGGGGTGTAATTGTTATAGTTTTGTGTTCTTTGACCAAATTGATTTTTGCTGGGGTTTCCGAATTGTCGTGGTTCTTGGCGGGTTTGTCTCCATTTCTCTCTCATTTTCGCTAACGTTATGCATTCCGATGTTACATGGCCTCCCTGTTGGTGAAATTCGCAATATTTTTCATTTATACTCCTATTTGTTTCCGCAAATCGGACTCTAGCTGTTTCTGTAATCGTTTCCTCTGGTTCGTCTACGCGTGATCGATTTTGGTTCACTGTGGCGCGCCTTTGCAATTCCAATTCGATATTTGTTGCCTCGTCTATAGCGTTGTCTAGCGTTTCTAAGTTTCGGTGAAGTAAGAGATTCGCGATTCTGTCCAAGAGACCTCGTACGAAAGCTTGGATTACAGCTTTTTTTTCTTCTGCCGTTCTTTTTTCTAGGTACGCCCTGTCGTCTGCCGCTGAGTATACTTCTGATAGTCTTTCGATAATTTGGTTCTGCAAAACTTTTACTCGGAGCCCGTAATCGAGGACTGATTCGTTGAATTTTTGTGACGTTGATTTTAGTTCGAGTCCTAAATCTGATAATTCTAACGGTTTTTGGTATGCCCTCTTCAGATCTGCGAGAAGCGCGTCAAGCGTGTTGTATGTTTTTCCCTCTGTCAGGTCGTACGCTCTGCCAGCTAGTCTGAATATTACTGCATTTATTAAATATCGGTGATTTGGGTCGGGGGCGGTTTGCTGTACGCGTTTACACTTGCTGATGAAGTTTTCGATCGTTATATTTCCATCGCCGAATTGTGGAATTACCTTTGTTAGGTCGTTATATGTCGCGGGGTTCTGAGGTGCGGGGTTTGCCATTTCGGTCTCGTCGCTTTCGCTGTCTTGGTCTGCCAGTACGTGTCGATAAAATGTATTGGAGGTGTTTTGGCGTCCTATTCGGCGCCTAGGTGGTCGTATTGGCCTAATTATGATTCGATATTTTTCGAGAAGAGCGGTTGAAATCAGTTCTCATGTACGAAAATTATTTTTGAGGCGCGCTGTAGCGGCGTGTCTGCTAGTGATTCGAGTGACGCAGTTCCTTGTCGCGCGGGCGAGAGTGAGAGGGAACGATGAGAGTTGCTTGAGGGAGCAATGCTTATAGAAACGTGAATGGGTGTATGTGTGTGTGTGTGTGAGGAATACATATGGTCGTAGAACCGACGCACGCTCGCAATACAGAGTATGAAGATAGTCCATGCACGAATTTTAAAGAAAAATTTGGGTGGTACTTACGTAAGCGCCAAGATAATTGTAAATAATCCCATTTTGTGCTGTTTTTTTTTTTTTTTTTCGTTTCCTTCCTGCTACAATTTCCCTTCTTTTTTTCCTCTCGGCTTTCAGCGTTGATGGACCACACTCACTCACTCGCTTGCACCACACTGTTTTTTTTTTTCACACAAGTTTCTTTCTCACTTTTTTTTGTTAGTTTTGTAGATTGCGGAGTTCAGATCTCACTTCTGACGCCAGTTGTGATGGTCGAATACGGAATGAATAAATGAATGATAATCGGAAATAAGAGTAAGAGTTGAGCGTTTATTGATTGGTCTTTACGGTTGAACGGGTGGAGATGAACTAAGGATTAGGACTAGCGCTAATGAAGTGGAGGAAGTGTGAAGTGGAGGGGATGATCAAGTTGCATTGTTCTGGACCGTGGGACCGTGGCCCAGGGATGCTGTGTGGCGAAATTGGAGGTGCTGATGTGTATAAGAACGAAGTGATAACAGGGTTGCTGTAGGTGTAAGGTGTTGTGTGGGAAAGGGATGGTTATAGGATAGGGCCGTTACACCAAAAAAAAATATGATTTTAATTGTAATCATTGCTTTTATTGCTTATTTTTGGTTGAACGCAATAACAGTTTTTTTTCAGAATGTACGCCACTTTGATTTTTGTTTAATTTTGAAAAAAATTCTGATAATTATTCAGTTTAGTCAGAAGTTTTTTTTT
This sequence comes from Heteropelma amictum, assembly GCA_959613375.1. Taxonomy (NCBI): domain Eukaryota; kingdom Metazoa; phylum Arthropoda; class Insecta; order Hymenoptera; family Ichneumonidae; genus Heteropelma; species Heteropelma amictum. The sequence continues at coordinate 2,895,125 of OY390725.1, forward strand.
TAAAGTTCGCACCACTACTATTCCATCGAAAACATCATAAGTAGATAATCTCTTGACTACATAATGAACTAAATTTAATTCTCTTCAACTATATTATTTACTGATATTTTTGTATGTTTGTATAATCTTTAAATATTTTGCCGTTTTAACTACTTATTGCTTACGTTGCTAAGTTCTTTTTTAAGCGTACAAATTGAAGTTTTGTTAATTATAGAAATTTTAACACAAATTTCATTCCAAATAGCTTATATTATCGTTCTATGATAAAACATGGATCAAATATTGAATGAATTCAAAACTAATCTGAATAAAGATGAGTTAATTGATGAAAATATTTATTAAACAATTTTTTCAATCGAAAAAACTGATCGTCCAAGTATAAACTCAAGAAAAATTAAGTCCGAACATACCATTTTGCAACATAAAAATTTTCGAATTACAAATAATGAGAATTTCCCACGAACGTACTAATTAAAAAAATTATTATATGTATCGAAGTTTTTTTGAGAACTTAGCAAAAAATCAAAGGGGCATACATTAAGAAAAAAAATTTTTTCGGTTTAAACGATAAATAATCAAAAAAGGCAATGATTTAAATTAAAATCATATTTTCCTCTTGATAGAACATTTGAAAACTAAAAATTATCAAAAAGAAAAACGATCTAAACGGAGCAATTTTCGCAAGGTTATAGTCATTTGAAAAAAAGTCAAATATTAAAAAGTATATTTCGAAAACGCGTCGTCGAAAAAATTTGAAAAAAAAAAACATGAGAGGTTTTCATCGGCCCGAAAAATATATGATGATGATGATAATCTGGAGTGTTATCGTGCACTCAATCGGGACCATTGTGCTCGAGCCCCTTACAGGGCAAAAAATATATTATAAAAATATGTGACATTTTGAAAAAAACTGAAAGGCGTTGCGTTCAGAAGTGGCGAAAATTATGTGGAATGCCTCATATCTACAGGGTGATTCATAGCAACACTGACAGCCAGTAACTGCACATTCTCGACGATATACTGAGCATATCTACTTAGCCGTTTTTTAATTTTCAAAATAGTTTTTAAACGGGAAGCAATAGAATTTGGAAGTTTTAAGCCAATCACAGTCGTTATTTTATACGCGTTCGAAAACGCCTCAGTGCCGGATCAGCAAGGCTCCGATTCTAGACATATGAAGAACTGACAGAGTTCAGGCAGAAAAGCATTTCGCGAGCGCGAAAGTCTTTTGTTTCAATTGAAAATAGCTGTTCTTTTCGATTAAATGGCGTATTGGCAGCTTGGTTCGGCGTTTATTACACGATGAATAAATTATGATACGATGATAAATATGATAAAATATGATATGACGCGGATTCCAGGTGCATGAACCATACATAATCGAAGAATAAGGAGTATACAGAAAAATCCGTAATGACTTGTTGTTACTTCTTATTCTTCGATCATGTATCGTTCATGCACCTGAAATCCGCGTGTTACCGTGTTATGATTTTTTTCGAATAAATGATGCGGACATCGTATCATCATCTATTCGTCGTGTAACAAACGCCGATCCAAGCTGCCGATACGCCATTTAATCGAAAAAAACAGCTATTTTCAATTGGAACAAAAGACCTTCGCGCTCGCTCGCGAAATGCTTTTCTGCCTGAAAATAGCTGTTGTGTTCGATTAAAGGACGTATAAAAGAACAGGTATTTTCAATTGTAACAAAATACCTTCGCGCTCGCGAAATGCTTTTCTGCCTGAACTCTGCCAGTTCTTCATATGTCTATAATCGGAGCCTTGCTGATCCAGCACTGAGACGTTTTCGAACGCGTATAAAACAACGACTGTGATTGACTTAAAACTTCCAAATTCTATTGCTTCCCGTTTAAAAACTATTTTCAAAATTGAAAATCGGCTAAGTAGATATGCTCAGTATATCATCGAGAATGTGTAGTTACTGGCTGTCGGTGTTGCTATGAATCACCCTGTATATATTGTGACGTGACATTTCGTCTCCCGTCACCAGGACGAATGAGTGTCGACGAGAGGGCCGGATTGACGACCCTGGGACGACACGCGGTTCCAAAAGTTGCGGAAAATTACGGATGGGCCGTGAGTGGGCGAGATGGCGGAGGTGGTGGCGGAGAGAGAGAGCGCGTGGAGATTCTTGCGAGGATCGCGAGGGACGAGAGACGGGAGAAGGAGCCATTGCTGTATCTATTTTTTTTTGGTCGATCGGGGAAATTTTATGTAGTATGGGAAGGCCACCTTGCCGCGGTCGGGATTCGACCATCAATTTGTCATAGAGTTTTGGGAAAGGAATAATCGGGAAAATTCGATATTTACGCCCGTTGGAGGGAGTTTTCGGTGAGCCTCGCGTGGGAGCGTGTGGTCTCGGTGTCGCCTGCCACTCTGTGCGATCAACGTGCCTTTTGTGTTTTGTACCTTGCCTTGCATGCAGGCGAGGTGCATGAGAATGTTTGGGGGAGTCGTCGCCACGTCATGGATGGTCCTGCGTGGCTTTGGGCGAGTTTTCGACGCCTCGGGATTATCATCGTTCCCAACGCCGCATTCCCGGACTCGAGGTTCGTTTAATAACGGCGCCCCTATCGTGGGATACGGGTGTTCCGGGGCGATGTGGAGATATTTTGGTGGGCCCACCACCCTGGTCGAGGTCGCTCCTCGCAGGGTGAGGGAGGCCTCCACCCATCGTCCGGAATTACCGGCAGTATCCTCGGGGAGAGAGTTAACGGGACGGCACCATGGTGAGGCGCGAAACTCGCCCGACGTGGCGCGACATATCGGAAAATTTACAGTAGCGATTGCCTTGCCACCGGACGGGGTCCGGGGGGCACGCTGTTTTCCCCAAAATTCGCGCGGGCACGACCGAAAATGCGGTGCGCCGCTGGCCGGCGACAGGTGGTGGGGCGCGCTGGGGTCCGCGCGCTTGCTGCCGGCGAGCCGAACCTCAGTGAGTGTGCTTCGTTACGATCGATGGGGTAAGTCCTTTTTCTCTCTTACGACGGTGGAAGGAGATTCGGGCCGAGATGCGAAGGGCCTTCGTATAATTAGGACTGATCGAGGGCTGGGTTCTTTTGGTTGCATCACGGGATGTATTAGTTTTTTTTGTTGTTTAGTAACAGCCCCGATCAGTAATAAAACATCGAGTTGAAGCCTCGCGTCTCGTCCCTCATCCCTGGCCTATATAAACTGTCTTCCGGAGAGTTGCCATGCCTTCTCGCGTATATTCGAGTTATTGTATGATGGTTAGAATCCCCGTGCCGTGGCCCGGTGGGAGGTATAATATTTGATCGTGTAAAATGATTTTTATTAGTCGAAATAATGTGTGTGGGATCGCGAGAAATACGTATTAATCGCGAAATATTCTGCTGTGTTAAATTTTTGGGGCTATTACAAAGGCCTCGTGCTCGCTGCTCTCGCGCTCAGGGTCGCCCTCGCTCGCGTCTTGTTATTTGTCTGTCTCTCTCTCGCGTGTTTACGCCACGCGCCGGCTCGTTCCTCGGCGACGAGCATTGTGTTTGCCTTACCTTTTCGTCGCGCCTATCGTCTTGTTCATGTATCGGGCATACCATTTATTATTTTGGGAAATCGCGATTATTTCGTCGAACACCTTATTGTCACATCGCGGCCGTCTTCGAGTTTTGCGGCGAATTCCTCGGGAGTGTTGCTACCTCGGCGTTCATGTATCGGGCATACCATTTATGTATTATCGTTTCCAACGGATGTCATGTAAATTTAGGAGAAAACTGTCTTTGTTATTTTCGTATCATTTAGTCAGCGTAGGACATGCCGTTGTTCTTTTATTATCGTTTCTTTAAGGCGATAAATGCCTTTATTATTTTGTAATCGTTTATTTAGATAGGGAGCTACCTCACCTATTTTGTTATCGTTTATTTAACTACATAAATACCTTTATTATTTCATTATCGTTTATTTAATTCGGTCAATGCCGTTGCTAATTCACTATCGTTTATTTAGCCAGGGAACTGCTTTACCTATTTTGTTATCGTTTCTTTAACTCAGTCAATGCCTGTATTATTTGGTTATCGTTTATTTAACTCACTGCCTGTCTTATTTTATTATTTCGTGGCCATTGATTTAGCGTCTACTACGGCCTTTGTTAATTCCAGTAGTATTTCGTTACCGTCGTGAACGTCGTCCCTGATCCGCCGGTTTATATTATGTTCGTTATTAAGTTTGGGGCCGTTATTTCGAGATTACACGCCCGAGTTAAGGAAAATGCGATTAAACGAATTATTGTGAACATGGCGTTTCTTTTCTTTTCCTTGCTGTTAATGTCGCCCGTCTCTATCCCATCACCCCGCCCCTCTACCGATGTATTCGAGTCGAGTTAGTCGGCATAGCCTCGGCCACGCCGATGGTAGACCATCTCGGCGGGCGGGTTCGCCTTCGAGGAGGAAAATATGAAAGCCGGTTTTGTCGGCGGTACCGTGGTACCTGGCGCCCAACCTCCTCGGGGGTGAACCGGGCCCGCGCATCGGCCTCCAGGCCGAGAAGATTGTGCGCGGGAGAAAAAATCCGTCACAAAAATGGCGCCCAACGTGGGGCCCACTGGGGTGAGACAGTGAGCGACAGAGTATAGCGTCGTTCGGTAGTAGGTAAAAATTTTTTTTTGTCGTTGTAAGAGAGGAGACGAGGGCTATTATGTAGCCACACGAGTTGCGATCCTGAGCGAGAGTAGGGGGATTAAAATATTTCGAATCAAAATGCGCGAGAAGGCAAAAGCGTTAACCACCAGGTGAGGATAATTCTCGGACGCGAGGAAAGCCGGAATATAAACACGAATCCTGGGCAAAACAATCCTCGCCGCCGTGTAAGTAAGGGAAATAAGATTAAGTGCCGCTGGTTTGTATTTTTGTAATTTGACTATGGTGTATGCTTTTTTTTTTTGTTTCTCTGTGTGTGCCCGGTCACGAATTCACGTCTCTATTGTAACGTGCCTACATGCTTTTATATGAGACTTTTGTATTATTATTAGTGATACCAAGGTAACAATTTCGAAGAAACGCTTTGTTTTTCATTTATATTATTCTCTGATTTCGGGGAATCGCTTGGTTTGTGTACTGCTGTCACCCGAGGGCGGTCTCGATTTATGACTCTCGTCGACGATACTCGTTTTCATTTGCCCTTGCCTTGTTCTTCATACTTCAATTTGTGTATATTTACCGCGCGATGTCGTCACCTCTGGGTTACGTATGATGGATTTATAGCTTTCGCGAAATCGAGATAAATAGCCGAGCTCGCGACCTGTACTGAGTCCAATAGTTTTTTTCCACATTACCTGGAACGCGGGACGACCGCCGTATTAAGCCGCGCCGCGTTGTTGATCGTTTTTGCGTATAATTCGCCGAATTTCGTGCCGTGCCTTACCTGAGGGGGGAAAAGATAGCCTTGAGAGTTAGGGTGAAGAGAGGGAACAAAGGAATGGGAAATAAAACGGGGGTGCAAGTCGAGGGAGAAACCATTTGATCTGACGAGAAGCCGTCATTCGCATCAGTCTGTTCATTACCTAGTACCTCTGAAAAGTGGTTGAGTGCTGCTCTATCTATTAAAATATCGAGTCGCGGTCGTAGCCTTTACGTTTGCCTTCTCAATTTCCTTTTTTTTTTGGGCATTTGCCTGTTGCCGCGTTTCGTCGCGTTGTCGTTGGGGTTTTCCGGTGTCGCGCTCCCGAGTTATGGTGAATCCCACCGCGGATTCCCCGCCTGCCGGGGATGGACGTGACCCCGTCACTACGAGCGGGCAAACCACCCACTCGTTGGGACGGGAGTCCGACGGGAGGACCGAAACGGCCCCATATCAACCCCCGGGGGGTTGGGATTCGGGCTGGGGAGCTTCCGAGTCTCACGTGTGGAGCCCGCCTGCGGGCCCTGCACCGGCCCCTCACACACATACGGTAGGGAGTGTGAGGGCTCCAGTCCCTTCCGCGATAGCGGCCCCATCTGGGGTGGAGGACCCGCGGCTGCCGGAGCCTTCCTACGGGTACGGGGGCGTGCCGACGCGAGTTTTTCCTCGACCGTACCGGGCGAGTACGATGGAATGGACGTCGGGTCCCGGCATCCCCCATAGCACCGAGACACCGCCATTCTTTGCTCACGCGGAGCGGGCAGGAGCGCCGCCACCCCAGGTAAGTGAGCGACCCCATCATTCGCACTATCCGGGACCCGACCTTTCGGTGAACGAGCCCTCGGCGTCGCACCGTTTTAATGCCTCCGCGTCCTCGGTCTTGCACGTTATGCGCAAATGGAACATCTCGTTCTCGGGCCGGAAGGGGGAGGATATCGAGACCTTTTTAATTCGTATCTCGGAGGGCCGTGCCTTATTACCTGTGTCGGATGGAGATTTAATCCGTTGTATACCTTTCTTCATGACTGGGGTCGCGCTACAGTGGTTCCGAAACGATCGGAGCCGCTGGACCTCTTGGCGGCAATTCGAGGCCGCTTGTCGCGCTCGATTCGGGGACCCCGATTATCAGCATGCGCTTCGTCAGGAAATCATGCGCCGCACTCAGGGGCTTGACGAACCGGTGGCCGATTATCTCACGTGTTTGCGAGGGTTGTTCGCGCGTTTAATTCCCGCCTGGGGGGAGTCCGAGCAAGTACAGTGTGCTCACCGTAATATGCTGCCTCGCTTACAAGTTACGATCTGTCGCGATGACCTATTCAATTTCGATTCGTTCGAGCACATCGCCGTGCGCGCGGAGAAAAGTTTCCTGTCGGCGCGCCTGTATCAGGCCCCACCAACGCCAGATCAATCTCTCTGCCCCGAACTCGCTTATCACGGTTCGCGTGCACGCTCGGGACCCACCGCGCGTAATTTCTTAGCGGCCATCGATTCGCCGATCGATGACTTCGCCTCCCCGCAGCGATACGGGGATAGTCCCACGAATCGAATCCATCACCCGTCGGGAATCTCGACTGGGGAGGGGAACGCGACTCACGGTGGAGCGATCAACGCAGTTCAAAACAACCGTAACGCCTACCGGAAACCTGCCTTACCTCCGAGGGACTCGGCTATCACCAATGTAACACCCCCATTAGCTGCCTCCAATCCATTTCGGGATCTCAACCCCTCCGAACTGCCTCCCCAACCGGAAGTCGGTCCTACGAGGGGCACGGAAAGGCCCGTAAGGGCACCGAATTATTGGAACTGCCGTCAGCCGGGCCATCGTTTCAACAACTGCGCGCAGCCCCGTACCTTGTTCTGTTATCGTTGTGGCCGAGCAGGGGTGCGAAAACCGGATTGTTCGTGTGCGGGAAACCGTTAAGCGCGGGTCCGAATCGGTCAATCGGTCAACCCGCGAGGCCATCGCCGCGACCTACCTTCTCTACTACCTGGTCACCCGACCCGTTCGAAATGGCTCTCTGGCTCGGCAACGTTCAAACCGAGACCAGCGCTAACGCCTTTTTCGTCACGTTTGCTGTCCAGGGCTTCACCCTCCGCGCGTTAGTCGACTCAGGATCGAGCTGCACCTTCTTGGGACATTCTGCCTTTTCGTACCTAGATCAATTTCGCGTTCCCCGACGACCGTGCCAGCCACGCGGGGTCGAGCTGGCTGGGGGCCAGAAGGCGACTGCTTATGAACGGGTCACGCTGCCCGTGACGCTCCATGCTCGTGCTTTCGACCTTAATGCCTATCTCTTGCCTGTACTGGTTTTGCCGTGCATCTTGGGGCTGGATTTCCTTCAAGCCGCCCAATGGGTGGTGGATTTCGCAGCCGCGAGCTGGTATACGCGATTCGAACCCGAGAGCCTCCATGCCTTCGAGATTTCTCCCGGTGGCAGTCGAGCCAGTCGATGCTGCGGATTACAAGACCTCGGCCCCGAGCAGGACCGAGCCTTGCAACAGCTAATCCTCCAAGAAATACCCCCACCACCGGAAAAGCCCGGGTGCACGACCCTCGCGGAACACCGCATCGATGTTGGCGGTCACCCCGCGATTAAACAACGTTATTACGCGGTATCGCCGGCTATCGAAAAGGCCATTCACGACGCGGTGAAGCAAATGCTCGACGAAGGGATTATCGAGCGCTCGAAAAGTGACTGGTCCAACCCGATCGTAATGGTGAAAAAGCCTAACGGAAAGCTCCGTTTCTGCCTTGACTTCCGGCGCGTGAATAGCGTAACGAAAAAGGACGCGTACCCGATCCCCCTCATGAACAGCATACTCGACCGGCTGCGCCGGGCGAATTACATCACGACCCTCGACCTCAGCCAGGCTTATTTTCAAATACCGCTCGAGGAAGGGAGTCGCGAGATAACCGCGGCCTCACCAACGCGCCCGCGACTTTTCAGCGCCTCTTAGACCGGTTACTCGGGCCCGAGATGCAGCCCTACGTTTACGTGTACCTCGACGATATTATTATAGTCACGCCCACCTTCGACGAGCACCTCGATTGGTTGCGACGCGTATTGCGAACTATACGCAAGGCCGGGTTAACGATCAACGCCGAAAAGAGCGAGTTTTGTTGCAAGGAGGTGAAGTATTTAGGGTTTCTAGTTAATCGCCACGGTCTACAGGTGGATCCGGAGAAAACCGCGCCGGTGTTAGAATACCCCGCGCCGAGAAACCTAAAACAACTTCGTCGGTTCTTGGGAATGGCTTCCTGGTATCGCCGGTTTGTACCCTCGTTCGCGACGCACGCGAGCCCGCTTACCGCGCTTCTGAAGAAAAATGCCCCGTGGGCCTGGGGAGAAACTCAAGCCATTGCCTTCGACAAAATTCGCGAGTCACTCACTGCCTCACCTACCTTAATTTGTCCAAATTTCGAGCTGCCCTTCACCTTGCAAACGGACGCCAGTAGCGTGGGACTGGGGGCCGTACTAACTCAGTTGGCCGAGGGGCACGAGCACGTCATCGCGTACGCGAGTCGCGCACTCAATCCGGCCGAGAAAAACTACACCACTACCGAACAAGAATGTCTCGCTGTACTCTGGGCTATTCGCAAATTCCGCTGCTACCTCGAAGGTTATCACTTCACCGTGATTACCGATCATGCTAGTCTTCGCTGGCTCCATAACCTCAAAAACCCCACCGGTAGACTGGGTCGATGGGCGCTAGAGTTGCAGGAGTACGACTACGAGATTGTCCATCGAAAAGGTGCCTTACATCACGTGCCTGATGCTCTCTCGCGTATTCCGGAAGCAACCTGTGCCTTGATCATCCTCGCGAAGAATAGCTTAGACCGGTGGTATAATCGTAAATGGCGCGAGGTGACGCGAGATCCCGACCGGTGGCCGGACTGGAAAGTCGAAGGGAACACCCTTTATTACCACCGTAGGCCCCAACTCCCTGCCTTAGAGGTGGGAGATATGGATGCCTGGAAACTGGTGATCCCAGTAGAATCACGAGCCCCAGCCTTGCTGGAAGCTCATGACTTGCCTCAATCAGGACACATGGGGGTGGAGAAAACGTTTCGTCGTTTAGCTACGCGTTATTTTTGGCCGAACATGTTTCGCGACGTAGTTCGCTATATTCGCAAATGCGAGGTGTGTCAGCGTGGTAAGGTGGAGCAGACCCGCCCAGCAGGGTTGATGGGAAAGCGAGTACTCGAACAACCGTGGGATATCGTAGCTGCCGACGTGATGGGGCCCCTGCCGACGAGTAAATCCGGTTTTGCCTATGTCTTGGTCATACAAGATCTATTCACGAAATGGATCGAATGCGTACCTTTGCGAAAAGCGACGGGGAAGAAAATTGTAGAAGTTCTGAGCGACTTAGTCATCTCGCGTTGGGGCGCGCCGCGAATATTATTGACAGATAACGGGACGGAATTTGTGAATCGCGATATGCAGGCTATAACCGACCGAATAGGGATACGTCACCATACGTTGGCGCCTTACCATCCGCAAGCCAATCCGGTTGAACGCGTAAACCGCGTGATGAAAACCATGATCGTTGCCTATTTGGGTCCGGACCATCGCGAATGGGACGTACATTTGCCGGAGTTGCGTTTCGCGTATAACACTGCCTTCCACGGGTCGATCCAATCGAGCCCGGCCTATTTGAATTTTGGTCGAGAGCCCCTGCCTACTGCCTTAGTTTCATGTTCGGCCGGCGCCGAAATAGTCCCCAATACGCCTCGAGCATGGAAAACCCGCATGGAGCGTCTCGCGGACTTGCGAGAGACCGTTAAAATCGCCCTTGAGGAAGCAAATCGCAAGCAGTCACACTATTACAACCAGAAACACCGGGAGCGAGACTACCAGGTCGGCGAGCTCGTGCTAAAACGACAGAGAGTTCTGTCTTCGGCCGCCCAGCACATCGCGGCGAAATTATGCACCAAGTTTCATGGGCCCTTTCGAATTATACGCTTAATCTCCCCAGTAGTCGTGGAATTGGCTGATCTAAGCAGCTCGTGGACGGGGAAAGTCCATATTAAGGATCTCAAATCATACGTAACCTGAGGGGTAGGGGTGATAATACCTGCTGTTTTGCCGACCATAACCCGTTTCACCGTTTGCGTATGTTTGCAGAATTTTGTTTGTTGCTTCGCTGACCTCTACCTCGTTCTACCTGCTACCTTACCTATACCTCCCCGCCGGCCTACCTCCTGCCTACGTCCGGCGTTACGGGACCATCGTCCATCCAAGGCAAAGCCCCCAGTCGCTCGGCACCCCGACGGGGAAAGGGAGGCTGCGCGGAAACCCGCACGCGGTCATGGAAGCGCCGACGGAGGGAAGGTCCTCGCCGGATTACGACGCTGAGGGGTGGGAACGGGTTCCGCGGACCTCGTCCGTACCTCCGGAGGAGGCGGAGACCATCAGCCGTGGACGGTCGTCCTCCCCGTCCATCGTCGTCATCAGTGAACCCGAGGACTCCGCGGATGAGGACGAGACATACCGCCAGTGGACCACCCCGAACCGCCGTTCACCAAGGCCACGCAGCCGAAGCCGCAGCCCGCCGCCAGGGGCCGAGAGCCTCGACGAGGCCCACCACTACCAGCGGCCGTTCGAGTTCGATCCGGACCCTATATGGGACCCTATTCGGCCGTACGCCTCGCTCCTCGTGGCCGCGGACTTTTTAAAGCCCGGTCTGTTCAGGGCTATGGCTCGGCAGGTATGTGCCCTCACGCACAAGGAGGGGAGCGAATGTCCCATCTTCTCCGGCCTCGGGAACCCCAGCCGAAGAGCGACTGCCGCGGAAGTTAGGGAGTTCCCCGCCACACGGGAAATCGGGGCGCAGACGGAGGTTCCCGGTGTAGCGCGGGACGCGGCCAGCCAAACTGAGCGGGCGGCAACCAGCGCTGCGACGCAAACTCCGCCGCTGGAGCCGTGGCATCTCTCCATGGCCGCCGCGACCCCGCCACATGCCCCCGCTTGCGCGACGGCATCGTCTACCTCGTCGTCGCCCTCAAAAGGAACGCCAGGGGGACGAGACAAAACTGGCCCCAAGGCCCGTTGGCCCGAGCCGTACGGCTCTCGTTATGGGACCCCCACACACCCAGCTGAGGCATCGGAAGGGCCACCCCGCCTCGGCCGCTGCTTTAATTGTGGGGACCCCAGCCACGTTCGGCAGCAGTGCCCTCAGCCACGGCGCGTCGCGTGCTATCGATGCGGACATCTGGGAGTCACTGTCCGCACGTGTCCTCTCCACGGGGAACTCTACGTGACGGAGGGGCAGGCTGAGATCGCCCGAGCGTTCCGGGAGGGAAAACGCGCTGGCCTTTAAGCCCCGCGTTCCTTCACTGTATAGGGGAGGGTAGTAGCAAACGTTTGGGACTCGTTAGGTGGCAGGTTGCACTCATGACCGTTCATTTTTCTTCCGCTTACCTCGCCTTGCGGCTTATCTTAATACCTTATCTCAATATCTGGCTGTCGTACCTTACCTTCGACGGTGTTACTGTTTGTTTTTTTTTGGTAATGGGGGCGATAAATGCTCGCCCATCAATACACGCAATAAACGCGTTGCCAGTGCCCTAAATAACCCTGCGTTACGGTAAATACAAAGCCCCTCCATCCCGATTCCCTGTAGTTATGGTGTTTGGGGGCCCTCGGGGACGGGATAGGTCTTGTTGGGTCCTGGTCCACGGCTGAGAGAACGAAGCTGTCAATCATTAATCTCGCCGATTACCTACTATAGAAGGCTTGCCCGGAGGAGGGACGTCGTCGTCGGGACAGCCGCAGAGGAACCGCCGAGCGAAGAGAGTTCTAGCGCGCGTCGTGGGATCGGGCGAGCACCGGCTAACATCTTTGGGAGGGGGCTTTGTGACGTGACATTTCGTCTCCCGTCACCAGGACGAATGAGTGTCGACGAGAGGGCCGGATTGACGACCCTGGGACGACACGCTGTTCCAAAAGTTGCGGAAAATTACGGATGGGCCGTGAGTGGGCGAGATGGCGGAGGTGGTGGCGGAGAGAGAGAGCGCGTGGAGATTCTTGCGAGGATCGCGAGGGACGAGAGACGGGAGAAGGAGCCATTGCTGTATCTATTTTTTTTTGGTCGATCGGGGAAATTTTATGTAGTATGGGAAGGCCACCTTGCCGCGGTCGGGATTCGACCATCAATTTGTCATAGAGTTTTGGGAAAGGAATAATCGGGAAAATTCGATATTTACGCCCGTTGGAGGGAGTTTTCGGTGAGCCTCGCGTGGGAGCGTGTGGTCTCGGTGTCGCCTGCCACTCTGTGCGATCAACGTGCCTTTTGTGTTTTGTACCTTGCCTTGCATGCAGGCGAGGTGCATGAGAATGTTTGGGGGAGTCGTCGCCACGTCATGGATGGTCCTGCGTGGCTTTGGGCGAGTTTTCGACGCCTCGGGATTATCATCGTTCCCAACGCCGCATTCCCGGACTCGAGGTTCGTTTAATAACGGCGCCCCTATCGTGGGATACGGGTGTTCCGGGGCGATGTGGAGATATTTTGGTGGGCCCACCACCCTGGTCGAGGTCGCTCCTCGCAGGGTGAGGGAGGCCTCCACCCATCGTCCGGAATTACCGGCAGTATCCTCGGGGAGAGAGTTAACGGGACGGCACCATGGTGAGGCGCGAAACTCGCCCGACGTGGCGCGACATATCGGAAAATTTACAGTAGCGATTGCCTTGCCACCGGACGGGGTCCGGGGGGCACGCTGTTTTCCCCAAAATTCGCGCGGGCACGACCGAAAATGCGGTGCGCCGCTGGCCGGCGACAGGTGGTGGGGCGCGCTGGGGTCCGCGCGCTTGCTGCCGGCGAGCCGAACCTCAGTGAGTGTGCTTCGTTACGATCGATGGGGTAAGTCCTTTTTCTCTCTTACGACGGTGGAAGGAGATTCGGGCCGAGATGCGAAGGGCCTTCGTATAATTAGGACTGATCGAGGGCTGGGTTCTTTTGGTTGCATCACGGGATGTATTAGTTTTTTTTGTTGTTTAGTAACAGCCCCGATCAGTAATAAAACATCGAGTTGAAGCCTCGCGTCTCGTCCCTCATCCCTGGCCTATATAAACTGTCTTCCGGAGAGTTGCCATGCCTTCTCGCGTATATTCGAGTTATTGTATGATGGTTAGAATCCCCGTGCCGTGGCCCGGTGGGAGGTATAATATTTGATCGTGTAAAATGATTTTTATTAGTCGAAATAATGTGTGTGGGATCGCGAGAAATACGTATTAATCGCGAAATATTCTGCTGTGTTAAATTTTTGGGGCTATTACAAAGGCCTCGTGCTCGCTGCTCTCGCGCTCAGGGTCGCCCTCGCTCGCGTCTTGTTATTTGTCTGTCTCTCTCTCGCGTGTTTACGCCACGCGCCGGCTCGTTCCTCGGCGACGAGCATTGTGTTTGCCTTACCTTTTCGTCGCGCCTATCGTCTTGTTCATGTATCGGGCATACCATTTATTATTTTGGGAAATCGCGATTATTTCGTCGAACACCTTATTGTCACATCGCGGCCGTCTTCGAGTTTTGCGGCGAATTCCTCGGGAGTGTTGCTACCTCGGCGTTCATGTATCGGGCATACCATTTATGTATTATCGTTTCCAACGGATGTCATGTAAATTTAGGAGAAAACTGTCTTTGTTATTTTCGTATCATTTAGTCAGCGTAGGACATGCCGTTGTTCTTTTATTATCGTTTCTTTAAGGCGATAAATGCCTTTATTATTTTGTAATCGTTTATTTAGATAGGGAGCTACCTCACCTATTTTGTTATCGTTTATTTAACTACATAAATACCTTTATTTTTTCATTATCGTTTATTTAATTCGGTCAATGCCGTTGCTAATTCACTATCGTTTATTTAGCCAGGGAACTGCTTTACCTATTTTGTTATCGTTTCTTTAACTCAGTCAATGCCTGTATTATTTGGTTATCGTTTATTTAACTCACTGCCTGTCTTATTTTATTATTTCGTGGCCATTGATTTAGCGTCTACTACGGCCTTTGTTAATTCCAGTAGTATTTCGTTACCGTCGTGAACGTCGTCCCTGATCCGCCGGTTTATATTATGTTCGTTATTAAGTTTGGGGCCGTTATTTCGAGATTACACGCCCGAGTTAAGGAAAATGCGATTAAACGAATTATTGTGAACATGGCGTTTCTTTTCTTTTCCTTGCTGTTAATGTCGCCCGTCTCTATCCCATCACCCCGCCCCTCTACCGATGTATTCGAGTCGAGTTAGTCGGCATAGCCTCGGCCACGCCGATGGTAGACCATCTCGGCGGGCGGGTTCGCCTTCGAGGAGGAAAATATGAAAGCCGGTTTTGTCGGCGGTACCGTGGTACCTGGCGCCCAACCTCCTCGGGGGTGAACCGGGCCCGCGCATCGGCCTCCAGGCCGAGAAGATTGTGCGCGGGAGAAAAAATCCGTCACAATATATATATGTATTGAATATTGTATTTACAATTATTTATGCAATGTTTATGTTAATTAACGTTTTCAATTATGAATAATCATCGATATGCAGTTTTACAATAAAGTGCGATAACATACAGGAAAATAAAGTTCTACAATCGTCCAAGATCATTCCATATACAATCCTTATAAAATGGTTTGTATAAAATTAAAAAAGACATTTAATAGTCTTATACTGAAATGTCATAAAAGAAAATTAACATACCACCAAATTTTTATCGTTCTCACTCATTCCTTTCTCTTTTCTCTTTCTCTTTCTTTTTCTCATTCTTTTCGATAGTTCTCATTCATTATTTTCATTCTCATTCATTCTGCCACTCGAACATACTGTATCACTTTTCTTTCAAATTTTCTATCTTCAAAAAAAGAACTCTGCCAAATACTCACTTCCTTGCTTCGTTTCGCCTTGTTCCTCAGTAAACGTTGCGAACTGACTGACACAACGCACAAAGTTTGCCTACTCTAACCGTTCGAAAACACGTGACCGTTTGTTTATATTTTCGACACTTTTCCACTGCCCGCTACAAATCGTTCACTTTTTTTCTATGTATTGTAACGTGTGTTATTTCGTTATATTTAAATTTATATGGATTCGAGACTCGATCAGGGATCAAATTAATTTGTGGACACCCGATAGATAATATGACCCAGTTTTTATTCCGTATTTCTCCTTTACATAGCTTCCTTAGATTAACGAGTGTTTATGTGCATAGAAATTCAATGTTGGCCTAGGATAATTTGCGGTTTAAATATTTGGCCTATTTTAATTCGGGGAACGCTTAATTCAATTATTCATTGTCTCGCTCGTTTGTTTACGTTCTTCTTCCGCCGCTTCCGCGCGCGCTTGCCGTGCCTTGCGCTTGCCTTCTTTTTCCCTATCTGTTGATGTGTGTCTTTGTTCTCACTCACTCTCTTATTTCTTTTCTCTCTCTCTCTCTCTTTTCCAGAAAGCACGTTTTCCTTACGCTTTCCCTTTCCTTACTGTGCGTCCAGTACTCGGGAACAGCGACCAGTACTTGCGATACTCTCTACCTTCACACCTCCATCTAAACAATCTTACTTTCCTTACGTCCTTCCTTTCCTTATTATGCATCCAGTACTCGGAAATGACGTTCAGTAGTCGCAAGTTGCTTGTAGCACTGTGTGTTTTATGCCGGTTGAATCTTCTGTCATCTCGTTTTCCTCACGCCCTTGTCTTCTTACTGCGAAGGCCAGAATCACAAGGGCGTTCGTACTAATGAAATTCTTTAGGATATTTCTGGGGCTCTCCTGAGCACATTCGCCTTTATTTCGGTTTGTTCGCTCCCTTGACACCCTTCTTACTACCAAGGCCAGTTAGGTGTCTCAGTCGCTACTTCCACCTTTACAAAGGGCGTATATGCTCGGTAACACGGCGTGTCCTTTTCAATCGACTCGTTTTCGCATCAATTTGCATGAAGTCACGCTTGTTAATGCTGTGAAACAAGTGCCTTTACCCTTGCAGACCCCCGGTATTTATACCTGATTTACAATGTTTAAACTTCCCCTTCCAACTCCTCTTCGTGGGACATTTCGTATGTGTTTGTCTTAAATGTTAAATGAAATTATTGTTTTCGATGAAATTCCCTCAGTGTGTGTCCGTGTTTTGTTTTCGTAGAATTTCGTTAGTGCGTCTATCTATGTATTTTCGTTATATTAGTTCGTATGTGTCGTTACATCTTATGCTTAGGTGGTCGTCCGTTTGGTGGGGAGAGGCATCGTAATCGGTTATGTCTCATTACCCCCCCTAATTCCTATGTCACCGATCGAATTTCGCGAGTTCGGTGACTATGGAATTATTTGCGTATATGTTTTCGCTGTGTGTTGTATAGCTAATTGTGTTCTATGTGTATTGCTCGGTAGTTTATATTTCTTATCTTATATGTGTTTTGTATATATGTGTCAATTTTGTTTTGTTTCTTGCTCTCGCTGGTTTCTGTGTGTTTCGCTTAGAAATATAGGGGTAATAAAATTTTACACATATGTTCTTTTTGTTCATATATTGTTACATCGAACTTATTGAAATATTATCGTCGCTGTCGCTCTCCTCCTCATCTTCCGGCAAGATGAGGTAGTGTTGGAGGAACATTCGTTCCTCCCCAACTACCTCATCCACAATCGCATCCTCGTCGATCTCGTCGGTGTTTCCTTCGTCTTCGTTGTCGTCGTCGTCCTCGTACTGGTCGTAATATTCGTCCTCGTTCTCGTCCTCATTTTCTTCTTCACCCTCCTGATAATTGGTCGGGCAATCACTGTCCTCACCGTTGTCGATTGTGATGGTTCGGGGCATACACTCGAGTTTGGTATGTAACCATTCCTGGCAGCCCCAGTTTCCGCCCTCCGTCTCCCACTCGGGCTCGACAGGGTTGTCGCGACTTTGCGCCAGTCCGTGTTTCTTTAGGCGTGCCGAGACGTTTTTTGTGCCCTCGAACCAAAGTTCCACCCAACACCCGTCGGGATGCACAGATCGTTTTTTTATTTGGATGTGGCAGGGGGTTGCCCTCAATTCCTGGCGGATTGCTTCGGTAGTGTCGTGGTCCCAAATTTGCTCCCCCACCGGTCCTGTACCGTCCAGTCCGCAGGCAACGGCGAGATATGGGACTTTTAGTAGGTTTTCCGGGACGGTGTAGCACTGTTCATAGGTGACAGCACCCTGGCGTCCCCAATCCCCGAACCAAACTGTCAGTTGTCCCTCCGTGATTTCAATAACGGTGCCCCGTAGGAACTGGCCGTCTACTAGGCACAAGGTGGCCCGGCCAGGGAATACCTCTTCCTCGAGTATCGGGTATACGCCCGGATACTCGAGTCTTGCTTGGCTGCACCATTGAAGCACGCTTGTGGCTGACCCCTGTAACACTTGTATGTAGAAGTGTGAGGGGTCAAAGTACGCGACCATTCTTGTTCGTGGTTCCTCGTCGAGCTGATGTACTGGGTAGTTCTGGAAGTGCGGCCTCGGGCTTACCCAGTACATTGCTGATGTCGCCATTTTATTCCGTCGTTTCTGTTTCCGATTATCCGCTCGTTTTTCCGTGGACGTTTTGCGGTGGTCTTTTTATTTTCTCGTTTCTCCGTGGATGTGCAGTGGTTGTTGTTGTCTTCGCGATCCTACTCGTTGTCCTTATATATGTAGCCGGTGACGTTGTTTCGATTTCTTGGTTTCAATTTGGTGTGCTTTTGGACGCGTTTCGATTTATACTAATCGTTAGAGGCCCAACGATTTACCTGGATACCAATTTCGAATTTCCTCGTCGGTGAGCTCCTTAATATGTGTGTCGTCGGTCGTATTGTCTTTCTTTTCCTTTTGCTTGATTTTTCCTCTTCCTTCGCTCTTTCTTGCTTGTCGGATTCTCCTTTTCCATCTCCGTTCCATCGATTTTATTTGCGCGATCTCTATCGGTATTAATTTCCATTGTTGTCGCGATGTATTTCTGTTCTCCTCTTCGTCACTCTCTAACAGCCACCACTCTCCCATGATTCTGGATTGTAACTGTCCCTTTCGATATCATTTCTCTTGCTCGAATTTACCTGATTTTATTTGATTTTGGTTTCCCTTTGTCTGACTGCCTTTGTTCGATTTTATTGCTTTGATTTGTCTAGCTGTTGTTCGTTCTTATGTACTTTCTTTCGATCGTTGTATTGTTCGATAACATCGATTCTTATATCCTCCTCATTTTTCGATCCGCGATTTTAAATATGTTTCTTGCTCCTGGTCATTTATTTCTTTAATGTAATTTTTTAATAGGCTCGCGTGGAATTTTCCCCGATCCATTTTTGTTCTTGGGTCTTCGAGGAGATATGTCGCTAGCCCGACACATTTTTTTATTCGGTATGGCCCTTCATATATTGGCATAAATTTGGCGATTCTCTGTTTACTAGGGTCGGAGACATTTAATGCCTTGACCAACACCACATCGCCTTCTTCAAACGTTGTTGTATAATGGTTTTGATTAAATCTCTCAGCTCGTCGCTTTCCTTTGTGGATCATTCTTTCTCTGACGAGTTTTATTTTGTCTTCGTATGACAGAGGATCATTCGGATCGTTTTTTAGGGCGAGGATCCATCCTTTCCATATTCGATATGGCTTCTTTTTGGTTTGTAGTTCCCGAGGTGTGAATTCGGTTGTCTCGTGATGTGTATCGTTAATACATTCTTGGATTATTTGTGTCCATCGATACCAGCCATTATGTTTTTCTTCGAGAAACGTCCTAAAGAATCGGCTAAGTTCTCGGTTCACACGCTCTACGATGTTTCCCTGGGGATGACGTATCGACGAGAAAATCCCGATGATTTCATTTTCTTTTAGGTAGTCAATCCATATTTTCGAAGTGAATTGGGTCCCATGGTCGAATTGGATCCTTTGAGGCTTTCCGTATTTGGGAAAATAATCCTGTCGCATCTTTCGGATGACCGATGCTGCATTTGCCTTTTTTAGTGGATACAAAACCACAAATTTCGTGAAAGCGTCAATTGTAACGAGAATGTGTTTCACCCCCCCAGTCGATGCAGGCAATGGTCCAAAAAAATCAATGGAGACCAGATCTCCCGGGCCTTTTGGTACAATTATTTGCATCAGTGCGTAATTTGTCTGCGTCGACACTTTGTTGCGTTGGCAGGTGTCGCAACTTGCAAGGATTTGTCGAATTCGTTTCGCCAAATGTGGGCATGTGAAATCTTCATCAAGCATACGGAAAACCTTGCGTGCTCCCGGATGTCCGTATAGCTCGTGGCATTCTTTCGTCAAGTCTTCTAATAACGATTCCGGGACAATTGTCTTCCATCGATTCTGTGATGTTTTCTTCTGGATGACATCCTCATTTATCCGGTACTTTTGTGTCTATTTGTTATTTATTTGTTCAGTTATTTGTTTCCAATTTTCCTGTTCTCTTTGCAGCTTTCCAATGTCCTTGAATTTCTTGACGAACTCTTTCGAGGGTTTTCTTGCAAGCAACGTCGCTATAATCATCTGCCCCTTGTTTCGCCAATCGTATGTTCCTTCATCATTTGTTGTACGGCTAAGGATGTCGGCAACTACGTTCTTCTTTCCCGGGTAGTGTTCAATAGTGAGGTCGTAATCTTGTAAGAGTAATGCCCATCGTAATAATCTATCATTTACGAATCGACACGTCCGGAGGAATGTTATAGCTCGATGGTCCGTTCTGACTTGTGTTTTTGCCCCCAGCAGATACGTTCGAAATTTTTGTATTGCCCAGACCACTGCTAGTAATTCTTTCTCGGTTGTGGTGTATCCGACTTCAGCGCCTTTCAGGGTTCGACTTGCGCATGAAACTATTCGTTCTTCCTTGTCATGTCCTTGTTGGGGTAAGATGGCTCCTAATGCGTAATCGCTTGCATCTGTCGTGAGGATATATTCGCCGTTGTTTATAGGGTGAGCCAGGACCATGGTGTCTGTAAAAAGTTTCTTCGTTTTCACGAATGCTTCTTCTATTATCTCATCCCATATCCACGGTTTTCCTTTTCGTAGTAGTTCGAGTAATGGGACCGTAGCTGATGCATGCTGTTTCGTGAATCTTGAGTAGAAATTTATTAATCCCAAGAATCCTCTGAGTAGCTTGAGGTTCTTAGGCCTTGGAAAATTTGATATCGCCTGTATTTTATCCTGCTGCGGTTGAATTTCTTGTGTTGTGAGTGTGTGACCGAGGAAGGATATTTCTTGACGGAAAAATTCGGATTTTTTGAAGTTTAAAGTCATGTTGTGATTGCTTATTCTCTGGAATAGTTTGTCGAGATGCTCCAGGTGTTCTTCCGGGGTTGTCGATAAACACAGAAGGTCGTCCACAAAGTTCAACACGCGATTTCCGAGATTTCGTAACACGATATCGAGACCTCGAATCAGGCTCGCTGTACTTGTTTTCATCCAAAGGGTGTCACCGTAAATTGGTAACATTTTCCCTCGTGCTGAAAAGCGGTGTATTGACGCGATTCTCTATGTAATGGTATCTGCCAGAAACTACTAGTCATGTCCAGACTGGACATGACTGTTTTTCGACCACATTTTTGAAATATCTCCTCCATTGGTGGTGCATTGTCGTGGTCATTTATGAGATACTTATTGAGTTGTCGTGCGTCGAGGCATAGTCGTACTGACCCGTCCTTTTTTATTACCGTAACAATTGGGTTAATGTATTGGCTAGTTGCACGCTCGATCACTCCATAGTGCATCATCCGTTGAATCTCTTCTTCAACTCTTTCCCGATATTGTATTGGTACGGGGTAGGAGCGATGCACATATGGTTGTGGTGTGTTTAGTTTTAGTTCGTGGACATATGCACTCATTCGCCTTGGGATTTTACTAAAAATGTGTCGATATTTTGAAATGAGAGCCTTGAACCGTGGTCCCAAATAATTTCTTAGTGGTGGACAGCTCATAATTCTCTCGTCGACTTCGCTTTCAGTTAACGCGCTGGTTTCGTCGCTTGTGATTTGCATTATCAAGAGACTCGGCAGAGTCTCGGGACAAGTACGTGTCCCGAGGCTCGCCGAGTATCTTTTCCCGAACAAACTACTTTCACGCGCATTGCCGACCTTTTCCCATTAATTTTAGATCGATCTAAAGAATGAAATTAACTTTTGATCACAGTTTCATTAGGTAATGTGATAACGATCTGTCGATTGGTGTCGATAAAATTGCGCCCAGACGTCGGATTTTCGTGTTTCATTAATTTCATGATTCCAATGCGTGCCTTAGTTTTGACGCTGTAGCGTCTGCTTGAGATGTCACGCATGCCGGATTTTCATGAGCGCGACTAGTTTTCGGTCACGCAGGGCGAGTTTCCACCGCGTTTACATGCTGTATAATGGAATGAACGAGAGTATCTTCATATCATATCTCGAGTATCTCGACGTATCTTTTTCCCGCAAACTGAGTTTACGCTACGCGTTTTCTAACCTCTTCGAACAAAGTTATAAAATGTGGATTAGAAAAAAACGTCAGCTCTTATGAATTTCAAACAGTGAAAAGTCCTTTCCAGTAAGATGAAAATATTTTCGTAAATAAAATCTGATGAAATAACCATCGACGTGAGATTTGGATGAAACAAAAATAAATGCATACAAAGATGGCCAACTTCACATAGATCGCTAATGGTGCATTAAAAAACAGTGTGGTTTCAATTTACCGGTATCATACATAACCTCATCTGTTAATTTAACGTAGAAAAAAAATTAATAGAAACGAATACATAAAAAAAAAAAATTCACAGTAACAAGATCGACAAAGGTAAGAAGAACAATTAACTTAACGACAACTTGACTCAATCGTAAAGTTATTAGTCAAACGATTTCTCTCTATCAATATTGATTTAAAATCAGTTCATTTAAGAAATTCGATATACTTTGTTGGTAAAACTAAATCTTTACCAAAACGAATGATATCCCAGAAAAAATCGTCTACGATGAAAAAAAAATTGGACAAGTACTTTGTCGCGTGGTTGCTCTATTCTTTTATCACCCGCAAAACTGGACGCGACAACAAAAAAACTTTGATATTCTTTTATCACCCGCAAAACTGGACGCGACAACAAAAAACCTTTGATATCATTATATTGGCCAATTTATAAACGTTCATCATGTAGTCACAAAAACCACACCACATGAGTAAAGCTGTTCGTAAAACGTGCAAAACCACTCCATGAAAAAAAGTACTTGGCGCATTTTTAATTTTAATACTCATACTTTGTAGAAGATGTAAATCTTTTTCAGAATACCGTATGATGTATATTAAAATTAAAAATGCGCCAAGTACTTTTTTTCATGGAGTAGTTTTGCACGTTTTACGAACAGCTTTACTCATGTGGTGTGGTTTTTGTGACTACATGATGAACGTTTATAACTTGGCCAATATAATGATATCAAAGGTTTTTTGTTGTCGCGTCCAGTTTTGCGGGTGATAAAAGAATATCAAAGTTTTTTTGTTGTCGCGTCCAGTTTTGCGGGTGATAAAAGAATAGAGCAACCACGCGACAAAGTACTTGTCCAATTTTTTTTTCGTCGTAGACGATTTTTTCTGGGATTTTACATATCGAGTCTGCAATTATTACAGATAAACTTCTGTCACTATTACTGAAAATTTAATGTAAAAATGAAATCCGTAAGTAATGGCGAAAAGTGAAATAGGTTCTCACGATAATTGATAGTAAAATATTTGTGGAAATATAAATGTATGTATTTAAACCCTAAACAGAATGAAAAAATCACAACTTTCATTTACATTACTAGACAGTAAACATTACAAATTCCAACAAAGTACTGACCAACATTTATAAGCTTATTATAAATGATAAAGCATGTCTGGTCGTAGTATACCATTGATTAATTTTTTCAATTAATAAACACAGTACCATTTTAGATATTTGATCGATCCATGAAATTAAATCTAATTTATCACTCATTTTACATTATAAGCGTAATAATGTGTATCAAAGCAGATAATTCGAAGGGAGAACATAGCTAAAAATAATTTTTCATTTATGAGATAAATACCATATGTTTTTCCGAAAGTGGGACCATCATGACTCATTATGATTATAAAATTGAAAAATTGACTACTAGCAGATAATTATTTATATTTTTCATTAATTATTTGTTTTTACTTGCAACAGTTATGCAACAATAATGATAGAACATTTTTACAGATTTCACACAATTTATCCGAAAATATTTTATAAAATTATGTAAATCGTACGGATATAATATGTACTTTCTACATAATGCCATTTGTAAAAACGACATATTTTAGTTTAAATTTTACAGAAAATGGACTGTAAATTTTACAGACTTTTTCCTGTAAGTTTTACAGAGCACTTTTTTCCGTGTACTGTTTCGAAATTTTTGATAATTTACAAGTGATGATCTCCTAAACATTAAGAGCTAAAAATTTGACGGAAATCTCATTCCAATACGGAGTAAAACATGGTAAAAATTATCTAAATAAAAAAATGTCATTTTAAAAAATAGACAAATTGATATGGATTAACCCGAATATATATATTGATAGCTCTATAGCCGGAAGAACATTTTCGTTACAGGAACCGGAAAAACCCGAAGAAATAGAGATTTGGTATTATAACACAATTAATCACCAATATGGATCCAAGTGAGATATTTTTACATATCGCAATTGCAATATTATAATGATGAAATATTGGACTATAATCGGATGTAATTTTTTTTCGAAACAACACAAAACATTGGATTCACTTAATTAAGCAGATCCGAACGTAACAGAGACGACGCAGGCCGCTGCGTTAAACGATGACGAAGTCGTTGAGGAGTTGGAAACTTCTGAAATTGAAGAGCAAGACGAACTCGATCTTCTCATCAGAGAGTGCGAAAAGCACGCTTTTTCAGATGGGAAATATTTTACGATCGATACGGAGAGGTCATCACTCCATGGCAATCTTTTTGGTGTATGCCAATTGTGTCCCAGTAATCGAGTGATTAAAGGCGCATTCAGATCTCCAACGAATTTCGCTACTCACATAAAAGTATGTGGTACAATACATTAATAAATAACAGCACATCTTTATTAAGCAAATTGTCATCCAATGTTACTGCATTCCCAGCGCATACATGAAGATGAGTACCAGGCCTTCCTCGATTATAGAAGGAGTAAAAAACTACAAGGGCCAACAATTCGAGAACGTGAAAAGGGAGTAACTTGCCAATTTTCTCAACGCAAATTTGAAACTAACGTGACAAATTACGTTATCCAAAGTATGGCACCGTTATGTACGGTTGAAATGCCCAGTTTCCGAAAAATCTTCGATGGTAAGTCCGTTGTCAGTATATTATCAATTCAATCATTCAATGCGTTCTTTCATTTCGATGTATTGATAGTGATAGATCATTTCAACATTATTGAAATATATTTAAACTGAAAAATGTATTCAGTTTTTATGCTTCAAAAAAATTAAATTTATAATTAATTAATTAAATTATAAAGTTTTTTATCCATCTATTTTGTTAAACAGTCAATGAGATCTGAATTTTCGAAGAATTTGATAGTTTCGTGTCAAATTCTCACAACTCCATATAAATGTATAAAATTCAATGTTTTCTTCTCAAGTCGTTTTTCAAATGTACTTATGAATATTATAAGCTCAGAAATGTTGAAGGCACTTTTACTTTTTTATTTAATGATTAGAATCCTTTTTTTAAACACGAGTATACCGCTCAGCTGCATTTATCAACTTTCAAAAGTACTATCGTCTATATCGCATATTTTAATTCGCGTCGTCGGTAAACTATTTACTATTCACGATTCTTACTATTTTTCCGGACTCTGCTTTTTTTCATTTGAATATTTAGTTATTACTTTTGATGTGTTGTACGATGGCTCATTTGACATATGAACCGTTAAATAATGCACATTAAAATAATTGAAATGGTACAAATGATGGATCGAGATTTTTCATTTTTAAATATTTGTTATTTTTGTTGTAACATTTTACAAAAATGGAAATGATTTGCATGAAATGTGAAAATGACAATGGAAATAAAAAAATATTTTAGCGTAAGAAATATCGTTCGAAATATCTATTCATCATTTTTACAACTTCTAATTATTTTAATTTGCTACTTTTAACCATTCGTATATTTAATCAGACATTGTACAACACATTAAAAGCAATATTTGAAAATTTTTATGAAAAAAAGTAACATTCATACATAAAGAGAGTGTTTTTATGTTTCGTGTTTTCAAACATATTTAAAAAAACGATTATAATCTTAAAACAAAAAAACTTTGGTGGCGGAGCCCTTATATATGTGCCTTTATACATGTGCGTTGTATATGAGCCTTATAATATCAGTAAGCGCATTTGAAAAAACTCAGTCTAGAAAAAGACGTTGAGTTGATTGATGCATATTTTTTACTAAACTGATTTTCCGTTATTGCTTTGTATTATTTATTTATTAAAGTATCACTTATTTCACAAATTTCCGACAAGTTTCGTGATGGAACTTCGATTCTTTTCCTTTTTTAGAAAATTTTAAGATAACATTATTCCTTGTAATTAGTTCAAAGTTTGTCCTTTGTTAATGTAGATTTGAAAATAAAGAACCGGACGTGCACCTTGAAGCACATATCGAGAAATACGGTCTGCAGACGAATTGAAAGTCTTTACGAACAAGAAATGAATAACGTTCGGGAGAGACTGCACAAAGATGCAGATTATGTCTGCACTACCACAGATATATGGACTTCAAGGAGTCGTAGATTTATCGGTGTCACAGCACATTGGGTAGGGGTCAAAATCGAACAGGAATGGTTAAATTTAATCTGTTCCAGTGCGAATAAATATTTCGTATCGAGATGTAGCTAACATGTGTAAATCTGATACGAAAATTACAGATTGATTCGCCAACACTGATGCGGAAGTCGGTTGCCATCGCGTGCCGAAGATTTGCAGGAACGCATTCAGCAGAACGCATCATGGATATGCTAGTCGAAATCAACGCCTCTTTCGGCTTAGATACTGAAAAAATCGTCGCAACTGTCACTGACAATGGTGCGAATTTCGTCAAAGCTTTTCGAGAATTCGGGGTCAATGCGGAACATTTTTTAGTCGGTATGTATCGCGTACTCAATCCTCGTTCGAAATTGGTATGTACTCGTCGTCGTATTTTAAATATTTTGAAAAATTTCAGACTTAAATCTGCCCGAGGGAGATGAACCTGAAGCTACTACATCATATGCAGTTGAAACGGGTCTCGATAACGTCGATATTCCTGTAGAAGAGGATGCATTCATTTGCGATGAAGTCGACTTTCTCGCTGGCATCTTGCCGAAACATCTCCGATGTGCAAGTCATACTTTGAACTTGATTGCATCCGTCGATGTAATGAAAATTATGAAATCTTCACGTTATCTTGCCGATACACATTTTCGAGTTTTGGAAAAATGCACGGCAATTTGGAAGGCCTTGCGTTCTCCAAAGTTGAATGAAATTGTGCAGGAACATGTAGGAGCTGCCTTACCACGTCCTGTTGTTACGCGATGAAATTCTTTGTTCGATTCTCTTGAACGAATCGTGACATTTAAAGAAAAGATTATGCAGGTAAGCTCTGAAATCGGTATTTCAAATATAATGAATGACTGTGATTTCAGATATCTGGAAGAGTATCTAGGAGTTGTAAGATCATTAGCACAAACAATTGACATCCTGCAAGGTGAAAGTTTCTGCTACTACGGATACCTCCTTCCATCTCTAACATCCTTGAAAAGAAAATGAAATTCGCTGCATCAGCCGAATTCAGACGCTAGTAAACGGTTTGCACCACTGGTAACTGGTACAATTGAATCGCTAAATGATCGATTTGAATCGTTTTTTACTATGCAAGATGAAGTAGCGGATGCAGCTATCGCAGCTGTTAGCCATCCACGCTTCAAATCGAGATGGCTCACTTCGTTTTCCGAATCGACTCGTCGAAAAGTGGAAAACTTTGTACTCAAAGCAGCTATAGAGGAGTGTACGAAAGGGAACAAAACAATTTCTGAAGATAATGTGACGGAAACTTTGGCGAGGAGCAGGTATCGAATTCTTCCAATGGGTCTGGACCCGTGAGCGTTGAAATCGCAAAGTATATGGCAAGTCAAAGCAGAGAATTGGTTATGCTGAATGAGTACCCTATCATGCGGAAATTATTTATTAAATTCAACACTCCTTTACCATCATCTGCTCCCGTTGAACGATTATTTAGTTTTGCGACAATGATGAATTTACCGAAGTGGAATCGTTTATCCGATAAGCACTTCGAACAAAGAGTGCTCATGAAAGCAAACGCTGTAAAAGCTTCAAATACGTGAAATCTAAAAATTTCGAGTCATTGTTGTATCGATCAAAAACTTTATGACTAGCGTATTAGCTACATTTACCAATCAGTTCAAATGACTGAACGCTACGCCACCACTTGTTCATTATCGACATTTTATTACAAATTGCTTTTAGTTATAGCTATGGCTGAATTATCGCCACCTTCAATGATTCTATCTTATGGCTGAATTTTCGCCACTTTCAATTAATTGCTATGGCCGAATCATCGCCACCTACCGTAACTTTTATGTCTGGCTGAATTATCGCCAACTGCAGCGCTTTAGCCGTACGCGAAGATTATTTACTACGTAGTTATCGCTATTACAAGATCATTTGCATATTATGAAATTATTGTTTCCACTTGAATTTTTTACCTATGTCAAACTTTTTTTTATACCATGTCAAAATGTATTTCAAACATTTCGTTGAAAATATTAATATCACATATTACCATGATATGCACGTTCGAAAACGTTTTGTGTTTGCGCCAATAAATGTATACATAATATGTGATCTTCGAAGAGACTGTTGTATTTTTTTTACGTTTTTGTTCATTCTAGTTTTTATAAAAATTATATGATTTCAATAAATGCAAGCTTTTAACGAATGATAATATTGTGTATTGAGTCATTTCTTAAAATCATCTGAACACAAACTTTTTATATTTTTAAAGAACGGCCAAACAGATCCTCTTTCGTGCTCGTTCTTTCGATCGCTCTCTTTTCGATCCTTCTTTATCTATTGTCTTCTAGGCATCTTATTTTCTCGCATTCCATTCTGTTCTTTCGAATTTTTACATTTCTTCCATCATCTCCCTCCATTATTCTTCTTCTATTCCTATTTTTTCTTTCGAACTTATATTTTTTTCGAATCTCCAACTCTTTAATTAAAATTTTTTTTATTTTTTATGGTTTGAGTTACTTCGGACAATACTAACAAGCCCGACTGAAAAACTTTCCATTTTCTCGAAAAGTTTCGAACATTGAAAAATTGACTCTTCTCGCGATGAATTATCGAGAAAAGCATAGAAAAAATGTTTGGTGCTGGATGCGAAAAGGTCGATCATTCAGAAAAATTTAAATTTCGATACAAAAGTATCGAGTACCGAGAAAATTTTCGCTACTCTATACATAGGCATCGAGTATCGAGAAAAATTTCGCTGTTCGATACAAAAGTATCGAGTATCGAGAAAAATTTCGCTGCTCGATACAAAAGTATCGAGTATCGAGAGAAATTTCGCTACTCGATACAAAAGTTTCGAGTATCGAGAAAAATTTCGCTACTCGATACATTTGTATCGAGTATCTTTTGTATTTTTCGATACAAAAGTAGCGCGCTACTGCCATCTCTGCACCCTAGTGACCTGCATTTTCGCTCGTCGCAAGCGCGTGAGGGACTTCTCACGTTACGCTGCGATACAGATGCACAATGCTGCATTGTACGGGTCAACGAACTGCGCGACGATACTCCGATCGTCGATGAGGTAATCGAACTCCACGGCCTCGGAGAAACGGCCTTCCGCTCACTGTGTAAAGCGGAACTAGAGATAAAGACCCCTGCGTCCGTCATCAAACACGATTTCGACGTAGTCAGCAAGGACGTACCTCTGGAAGTCGACGGGCTGCTGGGAATGGACCTCATCGTAAAATACAAAGCGAATATATTGGGCGGCAGGATATTCCAAATTTTTAGGGAAAAGTTACGCTTCGTACGCGGATCGAAGTAAATAAAAATACCTGCCCGGTCAGAATATATATTGTGGGCCAGGAAGCCAGGGGAAGGCGCTGGTTATGTGGAAAAACAGGAAATCCGCCCGGGAATAACACTTGGCGAAGGGATAGTGAGGCCAGAGACGCACGCCTGTCCTGTTCTGATAATGAACGCTCTAGAAGAGGCACAAATAATAGAACGACCGACCGTCGAGATTAAGGAACTCGACTGGATCAAAGAGGAACCCGCGGAAAAATGCGAGCAAAAGGAAATTTGCGAGATACCGCACGGTAAAGGGAAATATAGCAAGGACCGATCGGAAAAAATCCGACTGGAGGTCAGCGGGGACTCGCATTTAAACTCGGAAAAAGAAAAGAAACTCCGAGAAATTTGCGAGGAATTCTCCGACGTATTTCACCTAGAAGGAGAAAAATTAGGCTACACCGATGCCGTCGAGCATCAAATATCTGTGAAACCTGGAACAACGCCGATCAAAGTACGCCCGTACCGATTAACAGAGAAGCACCGGAAGGAAGTGCAGAAACCGGCACAACAAATGCTAGAGGATGGAGTAATCCGGCCCAGTACGAGCCAATGGAATGCTCCGTTGCTCGTCGTGCCCAAAAAGGCAGATACCGATGGGACAATTCGAAAAAGTGTCGTCGTCGACTTTCGCAAACTAAATCTCGCGACAGAAAGCGACTCTTATCCGATGCCCAATATCAACGAGATATTGGATCAGTTGGGAAAGGCAAAATACTTCACGACCTTGGATCTCGCCTCGGGATTTCACCAGATCCCGATGGCCCGTCACATCCCCACTCGGCCTCCTCCCGGGCAGCTGGAGTGTCCCTCCACAACTCGTCTACAGCGGCCCTCAGCAGCTCCCGGCGGCGGCGGATCGACACGGCGTGGGTAATAAATTCACGCCGCCACCACTGGGGCCGCGTGATACGCGG
>OY390725.1:2925690-2991147 GCA_959613375.1 Heteropelma amictum
GTCCTTATCTCTGCAGACACACACACACACACACACACACACACACGCACGCACGCACATGCACACGCACACGCACACGCACGCGCGCACACACACATACACACACAAAACGGCCCTTATCAGGGCCAGGAATGCTAGGCAGACAACCTCCACGTGGTGTATTCTGGGTAACGCAAATGGTCTGCAACGGACTCAGGCACACACACACACACATGCGCTCAAATTCCGGTGGTAGGGACAATAAGACTAAGTGTCGTACCGGAAGCGGCTCAATGTTGCACTTTCAAATGCATGACAACTTGGGAAAAAAAAATAAATTTTTTTTGAAAATTTTTCGAGAATTTTTTTTTTCGTCATGAATTTGAACCCTGTTATCAAAAAAAAATTTGAAAAAAGCTGGGAATTTGTTTTTTTTTTTCGTTTTGTTGAAGATTATGAGTGTTGAAGAGCGAAAACCATGATCCCTCAATTTTTTTAAAAACTCAATCGAATGAAACAAAAAAACGACTGGATGGATTAAATTGAAACTTTGTGGGGTTTTTGTGGGTATAATGAGCTGTAAAATGCACACTCAACATTAATGGTTTTCTTGATATTTTCAATTTGGCGCTTGATTATTCAAAAAGACGCCAAAAGCCATTTTTCTCTTGATTTTTAAAATTCATGGAGAGTGTGAAAAAAAAATTTGTTTTGGAAAATCAGTAGCTAATCCTTGTAGGAAATTTATTCAAGTTTTCAAAGCCCTCCTTAAATTTTCTGTGCGATCGCTGGTTGCTGAGATGTCGACGGTCAAAGACAAAAAGATCTTTTTCCATTCAAAGTCCGATATCTCAGCAAGAAATGGTCATATCAAGGTTTTTAAAAAAGCAAATTGAAGCTAAATGAACAAGTTATCCGGTCCATATGGTCCATATTTTTCGACTTAACAAAGTGGAACAAAGATAGAAAAATAACCGAGCGATATTCTCCGCAGGTTATTACCGCTCGTCGCTATCGCCGCCGAGGGGGACGAGAAAACATACCGGGTAGACACATTTTTAACCAGCCCAGGGATTTATTATGAGGAAATAGGAACTTTATCCGTAACGAGCGATACATGGAAATTAATCATAAAAATGGACCTCGGATCGTTAGAAAAACAAGAAAGGGAAATAAAAAATACATTTACAAACCTAACAGGGCTGTGTACTTGGGCAGCTACGAAAGACGTGCTGTGCAATACGATTGCCGACACAGCAGCAAAAATGCTACAGAGGTCCGAGCAAGAGCTTCGAGCGATCCACGATATAACGGATGGCAAATTAACACGTCACCGTAGAGGCATAATTAACGGCCTTGGCTCGATTATCAAGGCAGTCACGGGAAATATGGATGCACAGGATGCTGCGGAAATCGACGAACAACTTAACAAATTGGGGACCAATCAAAACGCATTGGGAAACGCCCTCAACGAAAACGTTCAACTTCTCGAGTCGACATTACACCTGTTCAACAAATCAATAACACGGTTGGAGGAAAATCAGAAACAATTACAATCACTCGTCGTGAACGTACGGGACAGCCTGACAAAGCGTCTGGACAGGTTAGATGAACGACAACAAATAGATGAGAAACTGACAACAATGGGAATGATCACCGAATCTCTATTGAGCGAAGTCAGACAACTGACGGATTTTATAGCGGGGTTATCAAAAGGATTAGTTAATCCAAGCATATTGCCTCCGGGGCAAATGGCGGATTACTTGAAAAATGCCATTACATACTTGCCGAGAGGTTTGTCGTTTCCGACGCCCGTGCGGCTGGAGGAAATTCCAAAATTATTGGAAATTAGCGAAGTAGGTGCGTATTGCGTAGGGACGGAACTCGTCCTGGTCATCAAAATTCCATTAATGAATCAAGAGGAATACATAGTAAATAGAGCGTATCCATTGCCCGCGAAGATCGAAGAGAATCACTTTTAATTTATAGAGGTAACAAATGCAATCGTCATTGTTGAAAAAACGCGAAGATCTTGTTTAATCATGGACGAGAGCGAGCTGCGATCGTGCAAAAATTTGAAATCTCATTATCTATGTAGACCTAGACGCGCTATATTAGCCGCGCACACTTGCACGTCATGCGAAACAACGATGTATATCACGCGTAATGTTAAAAACGCGGAATGCCATCAGCGCATCGTACAGTTAAACAATACGCTAATAATTGCGTTAGAACACCGTGGTAAATGGTTATACGTAGCGCCGGAACCTGAAACCTTATTAATACATTGAGGAACGCGACAACTGGAACATGCGACATTAATAGGGACAGGGACTCTGGCTTTGGACGGAAAATGTTCCGTCACCACTCCTACATTTAGAATCGAAACCATAGGAGAAATAAAACAAACTGTACACAACAAATTTTTACCGCGAGCAAACTTGACAATGCTAAATGAAGATATACAATTATTAAAGTATACGTCGATTGTACCCGAATTACCTCACAAATTGTCAGATAATCCAGCAGAGATAAATACATTCGGAGAACGTTTGAAAACGCTGAAAACAAAAATAAAAGGAATTCGCGAGGCAGAGGTAACACGACAAATCGCTATTGGAAGCTACTCTACAGCCTGTCCCAAAAGAGTCGAAGGATCTCTGAAGGGGTGGTAGATCTCGAAATTCTGAATCGAAAAGTCCTCAGCGGTTTTTCAATCCGATGCACCCCTGATGAGTTATTAATAATTAATGACAGCCAATAATACGCGTGGGCTGGGCGGCGCATGTGGTGTGCGTGTGACGGTGTGCCCGGCCGCACCGCGAGAGGCAGGGTTACGCCGCGCGACGTGGACGTGTGTGTGTGTGCATGGGTGTAAGGGCCCAAGCTAGGCAGCACGCGTTGATTGTATTGAAGGAGAACGTGAAAAAAATAAGTAGCGCCCCGCGATGATACATTATCATAAATGGATGATGAATGAATTAAATGAATTCATGTGGAATTATAAATCCTTAATGGAAGGCGAAATTTCTACTAAAGCCGTTAAAATTCCATTTCTTTATTTACTTAAACTAAAAATTAACATCAGCTTGGCGTTTTGTCATACGATATTTTTACATTATTGATTGAAAACAAAAAAAACTATGCGCTTTAATGGTCGAAGTTAACGCATGGTAATTAATTTATTTTCATGATTGTCCGACTTAGTTAATTGATGAGTGAGATAATCAACTCGATCAATGACTCTTCCTCCTTACTTCTCGAACGAATCGTCTCGAGATAATTGAATTTAAGGTGTTTCTGAACAGGGAAATAGCGAATATCCTGAGAGGTAAAGATTTTCAGAACTCTCGACACGGAGAAATAGAAATTTCAACATTTCAGTCTGTGATTATTTCACAGAATGTATTTAATTTCAACAAATCACAATTTGCAGACATTTCTAGGATTGAGGAGTGGATGAAATCCTCTCCTTAAAAATTCAAGCATCCCTTCGAACGGTGAGTATGTACATGTAAAAAATATTAGAAATACATTTTTTTGCAATGATTGATCATCATTTATTGTTATTCGTGTCGTGTAGTTATTGTACAACAAAACAATGTGGTATCAACACGATGGTTGTCCAGCCCATTACGCGTTAACAGCTCGAGAAGTATTGGACCGAGATTATCCTGGTCGCTGGATAGGACGTCGAGGATCGGTCAATTGGCCTGCCCGTTCTCCAGATTTGACTCCGTTAGATTTTTTTTTATGGGGCTACATCAAATCCATAGTATATAGAAAGGTACCCACTACACCTGCGAACATGAGGAAACGGATTAGTGCTGCATGTGCGAGTGTACGCGACGAAACTTTTACCAGAATTCGACGTTCTTTCGTGAAACATTTTAAAAGTATGTCGATGTCAATTGTCATCATTTCGAACACTTGCTGGACTGAAATTGTAAGTAGACTTTAAACTATGTAGAAAACGAATAAGCTATAACTGTTTTCCAAAATATCTTAAAATCTAATAATTTTAGGACATTAGTGTAATAGTACTTTTTCCACTCCAAATTACACATTCTATCGATTTTCGGTAAAAAAAATGAACTTACCTATTTGAAAAAGCAAAGTTGACCATCGAAAAACCTCAATACTTGCACTTAGGAGGAAATTCATTGATGTCATCTTTTGTCCCCCTTGATACCCTACACTTTTTGTCTCAAACATTTTTCGATATCTCGCTCCATTTCCGAATAAAACGCCCGGGTCACTTTCGATGCCCCACCCTGTATATTATATACTAGGGTGGGGCAAAAAAATCAAGTATTTTTTTTTTGGTTCCGACACACGAAAACTTGTTTCTAGCTACCTCTAGAAAGTGCTTACTAAATCTGAGCTCTTAATATTAACGGGAAGATTATGCTCATCATAGTTTTCCATTTTTAATTTAGTCTCCTATGAAAATGGTCATATCTTATCACCAATTGATCATTAAACTAGTTGCATCATCAATATTTATAGGAAATTGAACGCTCTACAAAAATGGTCTCTTATACTTTTTTCATTAATCGAACCATTTTAAAGATATTCAAGGTCAAAGATTGAAGTATTTTAAGGAAAATAACTTTTTGTTTTGAATTTTGTAACTTACTAAAAAATAATTATTGTCAAATGAGTTTCAATTATTTCCATAGGAAATTTAACGCTCTACAAAAAAGGTCTCTTGTGGTTAATCGATTACTCAAACCATTTCGAAGATATTCGCAGTAGAATCCCAATGCCTGATGATTTTAATAGTTTTTAAATAAATATGTTCAATTAATCCATTTATTTATGAATTTTGAGATAATTTATGATTTATTTCAGAAAAAGAAGGTTTTTATTTAAGAAATATCATCAAATATATCAGCAGAAAAAAAAATTTCTATTTTATCATATGAAATTTTATAATTTAATACAGTATTGATACAAAAATATATTTTTTTTTAGTTTAGTTATAAAAATTGACTCTTATTACAATTCGGAAATTTTGCTCGATGTCCCTTGACAACTTGTAGCAAATATTGAAACTGGTCTTCGTTTTTTGTCAAGCATTGGTTGTATTCAGATACCAGCGCTACTCCACGCTCTGCTGCGTCATTTACAACTTTTAATTGCTTAAAATATTCTTGATTTTCTTTATAACTGTCATCGGAAGTCCACAATTCAATGTCAAGATCAAGAAAATCATATGGTAGGTCAAATATTTTAAACAAATTCAATGATTTCTGAGAAATGAAGTCACTCAAATCCTTTTGAATGATTGAATTTATGTTCTTTTGATCGATTTTAAATCTTTCAACTTTAGACTTTATACCATCTCGAGTTTTTACAGCTTCGACTATTTTCTTTTTCATATTAAGTGGAACAGTATCATCAAACAGTGATAAAATGGCGAGTTCATCATTTAAATACCACAAATGTGAAGTCATTTTGTCAACCGTTGCTGATGAAATTGAAGCATCAATCTTTTTGTATTCAATCAGTTGTTTTAAAAATTCCAAATCGTTATTAGCAGCTGCAATCGCAGAAGTTGATGAAAACCAAGCCTTCAAATATATCATTATTGTAAAAATGCAAATCTGCCGTGGACTATTCGATTCTCTGGTAGTAAGACCAAACTCATCTCTAAAAATAAATATTTTTAGGCTATAGCTGGCTACCAGGGTATTTAAAACAAACTTTATCTCGAGGCACCACTCCAAAAAAAATTAGTGACAATTCTAAAAACTCCTTGTGATCATCTCGTGGTTGCTTCAACTAGCAAACAAAAAAGTTAAATTCACATGAAAAATTACCAATTCAATTTTATATTCATTATTTATAACTATTGTTAACCGTACCTGCAAACACTGTGTAATAAAAGAAGATATTTCATTTTGTTTATCCAAAACAATCTTAGCGACTTTTGGATCTTCAATACCGGTTTTATAATTGGTCTTATCAATTTTGCCCCACATTTTTTTAAATTGTCCGAATATTGGTACATTTGGTCCTGGTGTTGATGGCCAATAGACTTCAAATGCACTTCTTAAAATCAGCTCATAAATATGATGGCGACACGGCAAGTAAATTAATTCTCTTC
Organism: Heteropelma amictum; assembly: GCA_959613375.1. Classification (NCBI taxonomy): domain Eukaryota; kingdom Metazoa; phylum Arthropoda; class Insecta; order Hymenoptera; family Ichneumonidae; genus Heteropelma; species Heteropelma amictum. The sequence goes on from OY390725.1 coordinate 2,931,782, forward strand.
CTAGAGCTTTTTCAATTTCCACGCATGTACCACGGTGAATTCCTGTAAAGTGATAGTAAGAATGTGATACAAAAAATTGAAAAACTCTATTTCTTATTTAGAAAAGAACAATCAATGAATCACTCTAAACAATTTGTTGCTGAATTCGAAAACATAGCTTGGGAAGAAGAATTGAATCAAGAAAAAATCTCATTACAATCTTGCTAATGATCAAACATTACTGATTAATTACCTGTGTTCACAGCAGTTGTGTCGAAGCACATCGCCTTTACGTAGCGACTAAGACCCCATTCATCCAAAGTCCTCACAATGGCTGATGTTTGATTCTCTGCTGATCCAGAGCCCATTTTGGGACTCCTAGTAACTGTTCAACGCCAAATGCCATGAGGAGAACTGAAAGCCGATACACGGTTGTTGATCCAACAATATCCTGCAGTAATTTGCCATCGCAGTGTACGATGTATTTATCATGTGGTTTAAAATCATTTTTCAGTCCTACCGCAATGTCTTTTCATCCCACCATGCGTGCTCGTTGAATTGTTCTATAACTCAGAGTTGTATCGTCTACACTTATGCCAACACTTGACAGAATAGGAGGTATGATAAACATCGCATTTCTACTACTGACATTAGCTCTGTCTAGTGCAGAAATGACCTCTGAAGTTAAAACATTAATTTTCGGTTGTTTTATCGGCATTAGAGGTTCATAAGATAAATCGGAACCAAAATTTGTAGCTAGGCTAAATGATTGCACCGATAATGATTCCGACTTTTCACTGGCAATAATCGTGGGGCAGGATGATAAAGCTTGACTTGGACCTAGAAGAAAACAGTTGTTATTTTTTTAATAAAGGTGAACAAAAAAATTAAAAGTTTGGAGATTTCAAAAGTGTGTCATTCATTAGGCTCACTCAATTTGTAATAGAAAATGTTTTCCGTTCTTTTTGATTTGATTAAAAAATACCAAAAGAAATCAATTTAGAATAGTTAGCAATTATAATTACGAATCATCTACATTATAATAAATTTGCCATAAATACTTACTGCTTTCTTCTACTTCCATCAAATCTTCACTTATGTTAGGGGCATGCACGTTATGATGAACAAATTCTTTCCGGCTGCCGCTTTTTTGATTCAAATATAAGTCTTTAATTCGGTCATCGAGCACTTTTAAAGACTTCTGATCAACAATATCGAATAACATTTTGAGTTCATTCTGAAATGTTGATTCTTTCATTTTTTGTGCTGATGATTTTTTACGCTTGCAGTTTTTTTTCATTCTTAACCATTTGCTATGACATCGAAGAATTCTTTTCACTACATTATCATTACCAGAAGTCGGAATATCATTTTTTTCCACAGCTCTATAACCTGATCTGCTACATTTTTAGCACTTTGTTTCACAGAATATTTAAGAATATTAAGTTGATGAAAAAACACACAAGTAGTTATTGTCACGTTGTGTCACGGAAGGGCTGCCAACTGCACCGTCGGGCGTGGGCCCGTCGATGAGGGCGCCACTTTCGCTCCGCCGTGCGTACAAACTCGCGACTATAGACACGGAGGCATGCGCACTAGCCTCCCCGCGTGGCGCGCAAAAACCACCGGCAACCGCGAGCACGCCGACGCCATAATTAAGCATTCGAGCGTTAGCAGGTATTGAGATTAGAGCGGTAACCGGTGAACAGAGCGAAGAGACGAGCGTTAGCGAGGAAAAGAAAATTGATTGTCGAGAGAAAAGTGAAGAGTTGAGGAAAAAGGAGGAAAGTAAGAAGTAGCGAGAAATAACGAGGAGAGACAGGAATAGAGACGAGAGCGGCGGAAAGGAATAGAGAAAGCGGCCAGCGAGGAAAGGAAAAGCGAGGAGGAAAGCGATAAAATAGAGAGGAAGCGTTGAAGGGAAAGGAAGGAAGGCGAAAACCGACAAAGGGAAAAAAAATGCGCCGCGAGGAGCGAGCCGTCGCGCGGTAAGTCCTCATCTCGTTCTTTTTCTCTTTTCTTCTCCCCTGAGCAGTCGTAACGCGAACGATATAAAATCGCGCGTTTGTAAGTATCGAGTCATTTTCGGCCGTTGTCCGGCCACGAGGCCGCTTCCCGGCGAAATAATATTGTTTCTTTTTTTTTGCCCAAGTTGGCGTCGAGCGCGCCGTTTTTTGTTGTTGTGTTATTCTCGCGCGGTGACAAGGCAAAGCGGCCGGCCCCCGCGGGGAAGTACGAGTAACTCCCAAAATCATAACAAGTCCGTGTTTATCCCCGGTATTGGTCGATAGAAAAAAAAACTGTGCGTGTGCAGCGGCAGCCCTTCCCGGATTTGCGAAATCGACGTGTAGACGCGCGAGCGCTGAGCGTCGGTGCCCCATTCCCCGATAGGGGGAAACTGACAGTTCGCGCTCGAATTATTTTAGGTTAAGCCTGGCGGAAAGCCCACGTCCCTTCTCCCTATCCAGCTTTCGCATTCCTCGGCGTGAAAGAGAGAGTGCGTGTGTGTGTGTATCTGCGCCCACAGGGGATCACCGCCATCGGAGTACGTCGAGGGGAGCCAGAGCGTCGGCCGGGGCGCCGGGGAAGCATCAGTGAGTGAGGATATTTTCTCGCTGCGCCTCGACGACAGCTTTTCTGCAGCGCCTCCTCAGTTCCGACGCAGCAGCACATTGGCGACTGAGAAACTTTCTCTCGCTGCGTCTCGACGACAGCGTTTCTGCAGCGCCTCCTCAGTTCCGACGCAGCAGCACATTGGCGACTGAGAAACTTTCTCTCGCTGCGTCTCGACGACAGCGTTTCTGCAGCGCCTCCTCAGTTCCGACGCAGCAGCACATTGGCGACTGAGAAACTTTCTCTCGCTGCGTCCCGACGACAGCGTTTTCGCAGCGCCTTGGGGATTTCGACGACGCAGCACCTCAGCGACTGAGGAACTTTTCTCGCTGTGCATCGTCGACAGCGTTTTTCGCAGCGCCTTGTGGATTTCGACGACGCAGCACCTCAGCGACTGAGAACTTTTTCTCGCTGTGCATCGTCGACAGCGTTTTCGCAGCGTCTCGCAGTTTTCATCGACGCAGCGACTCGGCGAGTGAGAATATTTGCTCGCTGCGCCTCGACGACAACGATTTCGCAGCGTCTTGCAGTTTTCATCGACGCAGCGACTCGGCGAGTGAGGATAATTGCTCACTGCGCCTCGACGACAACGATTTCGCAGCGTCTTGCAGTTTTCATCGACGCAGCGACTCGGCGAGTGAGGATAATTGCTCACTGCGCCTCGACGACAACGATTTCGCAGCGTCTCGCAGTTTTCAGCGACGCAGCGACTCGGTGAGAGAAAATATTTTCTCGCTGCGCTTCGACGACAGCGTTTTTGGCATCGCCTCATCAGTGTCGACGACACAGCACCGCTACGAGTGAGAACCTGTTCTCACTGCGCCTCGACGACGGCATACTTGCCGCGTCTCATCAGTTCCGGCCACGCAGTACATCGGCGAGCGAGAAACTCTTCTCACTACGCGTTGACGACGACGTTGTACAGCGCCCCTGGGAGTTCGACACCGCCCCGTTGCAAGGGAGAGTCCCCTCTCACTGCACCTTGGCGCCCCAGCTTTCGCCGTTTTTTTTTGGATTTCGAAGCCACAGCGCGGGAGCATCACCGGCCGTCAACGGAAACTACGTGGGAGAGCGCGTGTGCACAGTGTGAGAGAGTCGCGTTCCCCAATCCCCGTCCCCGGCGAATTTCTCTCGTAATTATTTCAGATCATTTTTGTTGGATTCTTTCGCTATTCTTTTACGTTTTCTTGGGAATCGCTCGACCCTTCGGTGGCGATTAATATTGTATTTTTTTTTGGCGTGTACGTATTTTTCGTGCTGCCTGCGAGCGTCTCGCACACCTTTTTTCTGCGCTTCGCTCGCAAGGGAATCCGAGTTTGTTTGCGATTATCGCGGATCTTTTTTTTTGTTGGTATCAGCCGTTATTTCGCGAATATCTCGGATCTTCTTTTTTGTACTTTTATTTAGCGTGTGGCCTGCGAGTGTCTCGCCCACTTTATTGCGCGCTTCGCTCGAGAGGAATCCGAGTTCGTTTGCGATTATCGCGGACCTTTTTTTGTATCCGCCGTTATTTCGCGAATAACTCGGATCTTTCTTTTTTTTCTTTTTTTCTTTCTTTTTTTTTCCGGCGTTGTATCCGAGTTTCTTGTGTTATCATTTGAGACTTCATTTTTTTTGTTTTTTTTGGGATTTCCTTCGCCACGTTTCGCTATGCTTATTTAACCCTTCGCTAGTGACTAAGGTCATATTCCTGGCGAGTGACACGAGTTATTTTGCGCGTATTTCGAGTTCTTTTTGGTTTAAAATGCGAGTTTATTTAGCGATTATGCCGGACCCTCTTTTTGTCTATTCCTTTGGCTATTAGTTCGATTTTCGCGAGTTACTCGCTCGGGTTTTTTTTTACTTCTTTTATTTATATCGCGCTCTCGCTTACGGCGACCTGGATTTTGGTGTGAGTTTGCCCGTTGGCTATATGCGATAACTGCGATTTATATTTTTTCTTGTCTGGCTCTTGCATAATACACGCTGACACTTCCCTCTTCGGCACGGCCGTATAACCTTCAAGTTTTTTTTGCGGATTGCGCTGTTTGGCATTTCCCCCCCCCATTCTCCTTCCTCTACCCCTCACCCGGCTTTGCGCGTGCGGTGCGACGACTATCGTGCCGAGGGATAACCCAAGGTACAGCGTAAGTAGCCGTAGCGTCGGAGAACCACCCCTGAGGCACACCGGGAGGACGAGCAGGACCTGCCCACACGACTTTGCTCATAGAGAGCTGCACCGACGTTTACCGACACTTAGTCGAGACACGAACCCCGATTTAGCTCGGACGCGAACCCCCCGGAGAGGGGGTATTTTGGCCTGGATGTGAATTCTCGAGAAGGTGCGGGGGGGGGGGGGGTTCACGGCGCGTGTCGCCCGATTCCATCGAACGTTGTATATATCGAGCGCTGATTTATTATAAACTTTTTTGAAGACTCGAAATTTCTCGGAAGTGGTGCGTGTCGTTGCAGGACGGCACTTATCAACGCGTGTCGTCCGATTCCATCGAACGCTGTATACAGGGTGGTCCACGCAACGTGTGAACCTCTTTTACGACCAAAATTCGCTTGCACGAAAAAATGTTATATACAAATGTTACATGGTTTATAAGGCTACACTATGTGGTGCATTTATTTTTTTTTTAGTTGGAGGCGCTTCGAAGATTTGAAGGTCAACTTTGTTTTTTTAAATGGAATGCTATATTTTTTATAGCGTAATATGGTAGAGTATCGAATTCTGAGTAAAAAAGTATAGACCTTTATTAGCCCTAAAGTTAATAGCTAACGAGTAATTTCACTTTATTACCTTAAAAGTTCCTTCGCTAAAATTCCTACGCTTTCCTTCCCTAAAATTGAATCTCCAACTTGCGACATTACGCGAAGGAAATTTTAAAGTCATAAAGTGAAATTACTCGTTAGCTATTGACTTTAGAGCTAATAAAGGTCTATACTTTTTTACTCAGAATTCGATACTCTACCATATTACGCTATAAAAAATATAGCATTCCATTTAAAAAAACAAAGTTGACCTTCAGATCTTCGAAGCGCCTCCACCTAAATAAAATATAAATACACCACATAGTGTAGCCTTATAAACCATGTAACATTTGTAAAAAACATGTTTTCGTGCAACGCATATTTTGGTCGTAAAAGAGGTGCACACATTGCGTGGACCACCCTGTATATCAAACGTTGATTTATTGTAAACTTTTCGAGACTCGAAATTTCTCGGAAGTGGTGGTGCGTGTCTATGCAGGTCGGCACTTATCAAACGTTGATTATGAACTTTTGCGTAAACATGCATATCGAGAATGGCCCCGCTATGGCGCGGGAGGATTTATTGGAAACGGCATCGCGGCGGTCAATCATCAAAGGAAGGAGGTGACCAAATGAAAGGGATTATTTAGCTCAGTCTGATGCAATATCTTCGATCGCACGTGTCGGCACTATTGAATTTGTTTCTCCGAAAAAAATGGGCGCGTGTAACAAATACTCGGTTTTTCCCTGCGCGGATCCGCGAACGTTAACTAGGAACGAGCTGGAATATATTCCGAAAACATTGCTTTTAAAGTATTGGGGTGATCATATACATTTGCTCTGGCATCTCCTTCCGAGACGTTATCACATTGATCCTGAAGTATTGTCGTATCTTCCGTGTAGAGAGCATTATAATACTTCTGTGAATATGGATCATTTTGATTGCACCCCACCCCAACGTCGAGTGTGTGAAAAATGTTTGTCAAATTCGCGGATGGAGAAAAAGAATGAGTAATTTTTTTTTCGTGTGTGGGGAGGGTAAGGATATGTAACCGGCAATTTCGTGAGCGGCTTCATTACAGAACGATCAAATGCGAGACAGACGAGTCGTGCTGAAACAGCGATTATTGTTACACTTGAAAAATATCAAAGAAGTGAAAGTCTTGTTGCAAAGAGTGTCGGTGATTCGAGATATCAACGAAAGTGTGAAAAATCTTTCAATATCCGAAGTAACGTTACATCCGCACAAATCTCGCACCGTGAACAAAGTACCGAGCCACAACGACAACAACAATGGATCTCGAGGCTATCAACAAAATCGGCAAGATGGACGATTTTCTACCGACGAAAAAATTGTCGGATCTGCCGGTGCGGGCGAATCAACGTATATCAAACGTCAGAGCTGTCCAGACGAAATTCGGACGACGGTACATCGTCGACATTGATGGTGAATTTTCCGTCTTCCTGCCGGCCAGAATCACGAAAGCCATCGATGAGGACCCAACGACGTTGGACAAATTCCAGACTGCGACTAACGATGGGAAACTACATCTGAATTACATCGGTGGAAAATATAACAAACTAGAATTTATTCTGTTGTAGGGAAATTTGAATAAAAAAAACAAATGTCATGTAAATGTGTATGTGTTTTTTTATTTCAAAGAATATCGCGATTACACAAAGTTTGATAGGCCTTTAGCCAACTTTTCAGCGATTTCACATTCGCGCTGGCACAATTGTATTTCGTTTGGGCGGAATGATGCGAACATCCCGGTGGAATTTTCGGCAATTTCTTCAACGATGGGCAGTCCAGAGTCTCGAGATCGATAATCTCAGCGGTCGTGAACTTTTTCATCCATCGTGTTTTTTCGAGTCCCTTGACGTATACTTTGCGAGCTCGTTGCAATATGGCGCCAATCACCGTTTCTGCCGCTTCATAGGGTATTTCACCGTCTTCCCAGCTCATTCCATGATAATTGCGTGTTAGCCATAAATTCATGGCTTTGTATTTGACCGGCAACGACTTCCATGGCGATGGCGAATCGAAGAACAGAGTCAAAGGTGGACCGTCTTGTTGCACTTCGACAAAAGATATTTCTTTGAGGACAAACTCGTTAATTGGCCGTTTGAAGCCTTGAAGATCAACGATGTAATCCATTATATCAGCTTCTTCACGCCGCCGCTGATCGGATTATACTGAACGATACGATCGTGAAGTATGAGGCAGTAAGCCGATGTATGCGCAGGAATATTATTTTTCGACTCAAATTCAAGGCGAACATCCACCGGGCCTGTCTTCAACGATTCGTTTTGCTTCGAGCAGTCGATAATAATGAGCGGAGCATACTTCAGAAATTGCGACTTGTCTAACCATGGCTCGGGCTCTCTGTTGTAGTACGTGGATTGGAAATTTGCGTACATCTGATACAGCAAAGCGTACTGATTTTGATCGATGTTGAGATTCAAATTTCCATAGGGATAACATTGCGAATTGAGATACAGTTTGACGTCGGTGATTTTGCAATGATCGAAATTACTCGCATTCTTCTCGACTGCAACTCGAGGCTTCTCGAGTTGCGTCTATGTTTTCACGGACCAAATGTGTTTCGAGGTGGCCGGTAGCAGCGGACATTCGTATAGTTCCCACGTGCGGAAACTCATGGAAATCGGCGGATCCTTGGCTATGTACTTCAAGAGTTGAATTTTCCGCTGATCCGAGACTGTCACGTATGGCACGAGCCATTCAATCTTTTGCTGAACGAGTTTGAAATCTTCATCGGCCGCCTGTACAACGGCATCATTGTCGGTCTTTGATCGCGATAGGATGAGCTCGTGTTTAGCATTTATCACGATTTTTCGATAATCCTCAGCGAAGCCCAGCAGCATGCTCAGCGGTATGCATATGTCGAAATTACCCGCAGCATCTACGATTTGCTTCGTTTCCTCGACGTCGAGCCATCCGGTGTTCTCCAGCATGATGCTTTTACTCGGGCTCATCGACGAGTAGCCCTTAATCAGACTCGTGAGGCCGACATTTTTGCTTCGATCGATCTCGATGGCATTGAGCTCGTAACGTATTTCCTCGAACAAATAGCAAATGGCGTTATTGACGAGGCTCGTGGCGAGGGTCGGTGTGCCATCGTTTTTCATCAATTTTCCGCATATATGTAAGGAGCTGTGACTCGGTAGTATGCAGAGATCTTGATGCTGAATGGAGATGCGGATTTCATCGCTGTTGTTGAAGGTTGCAGATACATACGGCTGATGAGCATGATTCTCACAATGTGTGATGGATTCATCGAAGATGACGGGGTTCTGAATATTAACTATTTCCTCCTCCATTGTACACAGCATAGGGCCAAAGCGCAGAACAAAAATTTATGTCTCACACTTTTTTTTCGCGAATTTTTAGGCCTAGACTCTGCAGGAACAACACGTTTTGAGGTGTTAACGCTCTGCGCGTTGATCGACGACTGTCCACCGCAAGCCATGTCGGTTTATTAAGAATTCTGTTGTAAACTATGCCCATTGCGATTTTATATGCAAACGAATCGTAATAACTTCACCGCGAAAATTGACTATATCACCGTCCTGATCGACTATCTGAAGTCTGATGCAATCTATCGTTCTGCTGGTGATCGGCAGATAAATCACATGTGCCGGTACTTCGATGATTTTGTAACCAGGTGGGACTGTCGGAAAAAACTCGTGAATCGTGTGTACTTTTCGCTCGTTGATATAAGCTCCCGTGGTGATGTTACACTCAACTCGCAGGGCGTTCACTTTGAGAATGGCTACCGGTAGATCGGATTTGTGTCTTTTATCGGCACTCAGAATACGCGGTGTAAATCCCAACAAGCGTCCGATAGAATCATTAGGTATAAAATTTATTTCGCGATTACACTTAATTTCACTACGCAAAGTATTATTATTGGGCTTTATATTGAGAATAATATCTTTACGCGACAACTCCGACTGTACGTATTTCTCAATATCTTCAATCTCGTAGCTGCCCGTAGGTATCGTCAATATCTCATCTCCAACGTAAAGTTTATTACTTTGAAAGTCGATGTTAGGAATGGAATTAAAGGTTAGCAATTCGATAAGACCGAGGCTATAATTTTTGTGAGGTGAGAGCTCGATCGGTGGAAAGTATTGCGCCTCGAGTATGGACGAAGTTCCCGATATCGTTAATGTGAAACTATCATCCATGACGGTTAATTTACGACTGACCTCCCTGTTTTACCCTGTACGTTTATATAACGCATACTTTTCACCAAAATCCAATTGATCGCAGAGAAACTTCAAGCACAAATGACCGCACTCGATTGTATCATAGTCTTGGTATCTCTCGTAGTTACAATTCACGCTACCGACACCGAAATATTTCATGAGTTCGGATGGTGGTCGAAGGTTGCCAAAACTATCGAAATAATCGATCCTATTTTCAAATTTTTTGTACGCAACCCAGTGTGTACCACGACCGATATTCTCATCCAAATTCACAATTGCCGTTTCGTATTTCAGCGGTCCGCTCTTCGGCAGTTTATCCCGCATGTAAACGCCTCGAAAATGTCGAATGTTCATGATTCGTGCGTATTTACGGAGATCCGCGTCGGTGAGCGGTCGATGCGGTAGCTTCAATTCACGTTATTTGGAGCTATATGAAGACCCAATCCCTGCTTGTATGGTTTAAGATGTAAGCCTTTGCCCAATGCAATAGCCTCGATCGTTCGATTGTGTCGTTTGTGTTCGTCCAATTCTCGTTTAGCTGCCTGAGCAGCGTTAACGGCTTTCGCTATACTCGCCGCACCACCGGCCAATGCCCCGGTAGCGCTGAGCCCCGCGAAAATCGGCACGAGAAACGGCAAGAAACCACCGATCTTTTTCGGCACGCGTATAACACGAGGAGCGCGCATTTTACATCCTGCTGCTGCTCTTTTCGTCACGCTCCGAGCGCCCTTGAGAGCGGATCTGATGAGTGCTCTCGAATCATCGCTGCGAATCATCGTTGCTCGTGCTGCTGCGACAACTTTTTTGAAACTTGGCTTGACCCCCATACCGAATTTCCTTTTAACCTTCATGATATTAGCGATACTCAGGGCACTCGCTTTCTCGCCTAAGCTAGCGTCTCTGGCGAATACTCGTTTCCACGCTTCCTCGGTCAGCACCTTGTCAGCCGCGTGTCGCGCCGCAATATTCTCCCGATTTTTCGAATACGCGATATCGTGTTCTTTGCAAGCCGCGTCGAGCGGATTAACGCCAGGATCGCCTCGCGCAAGCCGCTCAGACAATTTTGTGCCGGGCCCGCAATATTGATATCCCGGTATGTGTAACTCGAATGGAAGTTTATTAATCAAATTGTTGACGACTCCTTTTCCACGTTTTTTGTTTTTCGCGCCAACGATCATGCTCCTCGTGACAGTTTTCAATGCTCGCGATATCCTTATTTACACTGTTTCTTCTTATCACCAACTGCACCGTATCGTCCCGGATCAACTTTACCCGTAAATGGTGTACTTCCTCTAATGTTAGGATTGGAATAGTGACGATTGGCAAATTTCTTTAAACTGTCGGTTATAGGACTTTTCGGATCGTCTTGTTTCGGCATTTTCCACATATGTTCATCAGACGGGAAAACATTCGCAACTGAGACATCAATCGTTAGAAGCATACTACTTATACCTATTTCCATCAGTCACGGTCAAGATGAGTTCACAGATGGGACTATTGCCTGTAATAAATTTCGATGAATTTACGCGAGCGGAGAAGAGACAAAAACGTCATGGTGATTTGCTGCCTGATACTATTCGTGCTGTGTTTTGCGGTCCCTCGAATTGTGGCAAAACCAATGCTTTGCTCTCGCTCATAATACATCCCAATGGACTGAGATTTGAGAACATTTACCTCCATTCAAAATCGTTGAAACAACCAAAGTATAAATTGCTCGAACGATTGCTCGAACCGGTGAACGGGGTCGAATATCATCCGTTCAACGAGCACGAACAAGTGGTGTCACTTAGCGACGCGCGACCTCACTCGATAATCATCTTTGACGATGTTGCGTGCGAGAAACAAGACAATATGAGGGCCTTTTTCTCCATGGGAAGACACGAAATTGTCGACTGCTTCTATCTTTGTCAGACGTATGCTCGCATTCCTAAGCATCTCGTGCGAGATAATACGAACTTTCTCGTTCTATTCAAGCAGGATGATATGAATTTGAAACATGTGTATAACGATCATGTTAACACGGATATGACTTATTCGCAATTTAAGAGCATTTGTTCGGAATGTTGGAATTCTGATAAATACGGATTTATCGCGATTGACAAGGATAGCGAAGTGGACAAGGGTAGATACCGACGGGGTTTTGATACTTTTCTCACCATTAAATGACTTTGTTGTATCCAACAAACAGCAGTATCATCAGCGTCGCTATAGCGACAACATGGAGCATAAAAAAGAGCGAGATGTGTTGCATCAGCTTGTTCGAGCGAGCGAAGCGATTAGAAAAAAACATCGTATGATGAAAAGCAGCAAGGATGATGTCGAACTCATGAGGCGGGAAGTTTTCAAACCTATAGTCACACCGCTGGAAACGTTAATACGGAATGTGGATCATCCAATCAAGGAGGAGGAAGTAAAAAAAGAAGAAAAAAACGTTAAGGAAGAACACGATGATTCGTTTGGAAAGGAGGATGTTAAAAAAACTGATACGTCTTATGATGATAATGTCTCCTTCAAATCAACATATGATACGAGTATGGATGAGAGTGATAATGATGATGATGACAAATCAACCCGCAACGTTGACCAATTAATCTACGAATACATCGTGTTATTACAAACGAATCGAAAAACGAATTTCGATGTTTTTTACGGTGTTCGACTTCTCGCCAATGACAAACTGAAAATTGGTGATTCATCGATAAACTTTGATTCACCGAAGATTCGCGTGGGAGATCGAGAGTATGCAAAAACTATCGGATTAATCGAGCTATTGTTCAAAAAAGTTCCCGATGTCGAGACTATCACGGAGGATGATGTAAAAAATTATGAAGATATCGTAATTACAACGAACGCTCATAAAAAGTTTTACAAAGCCGGTGAGGCGATACGAAGGGATAATACTTATAAATTCAAAACATATATTGCAAAAATCGCATCGAGAAAACATATTGGCGGAGGTATCCATAAAGTGGTTGAAAAAAATACCAAATTCGATTATGTTTATTGGGATGATCCTAACGAATTGGTCGATCGTTTACGTTTACTCGTAGCATCTCAAGCAGCCGGCAACTTGTCTCATTCCAACGAAATTGTATCAATCATTGAAGAATTACGCGAGGCTGGAATTATTCATTAAAACGATTCTCACCAAGATCTTGTTGCACATTCGCAAGATGAGCGTTGACGTGTTTGGACGCCAATTGCAGCCGAAAAATAGAAGTGAAAATGTTCGCGGACCTCGAGGCAAAGGATTCAAGATTACTCGCGATGGACAATACGATATTGATAAAAAACGTTCGTGTAATTTGGCTGATCCGATAGACGAGAATGATGCGATTTCAGTGCGAGTGATGCGAAGCGCAATGCAACAAGAAGTACGTCAGATACATCACGTTACATCTTCTCTACGGGAGGATATTGATACTCATGCCATGATGATCAGTGCACTCGAGTCCCAACTCGCGGAGCATATAAGACATCAAAAAATCAATCATGAAAATCTTGAAAACCTGACGAAACGCAATTCCGAGCTCATTGTGCTGTTGAAAAACGAGCTGAAAACATTGGAGCAAAGTAGCGGTGATTATATGTTAATGATCGATAGTGTCAAGAGCCACTTGAGCCAGTTTAAAACGGACCAAGATTCTGTACACGCGTTATCAGTGAAAAATTCCCAAGTGCTCGCGCTACTGGACAACCGCTTGCACGCGCTCGAACATGAGCGAGAAAGAGACCGTGGTGAGAGAGCTACATAAGCCGGCGCGAAGAAATTACATCCGTCGACGTGTTGATATACGCGGTCTCGATGAGACGTGGCAGGCCGATCTCGTCGATATGTCATCTTACGCTCACCGAAACTCTAAGCAAAAGTTCCTCCTCACCGTTATCGATGTATTCTCAAAGGCTGTACCGATCAAAAGTAAAACAGGAAGAGATACGACATTGGCTATGAAATCCATACTAGTTCAGGGTCGAACACCGAAAAACTTGCAAGTCGATCGAGGAAAAGAGTTTTACAATGCCGAGTTTCACGTCCGAAATTATTAGCACGCACGAAATATCAGGTTATACTAACGAGTAACCCCATGGTAGTGTATCGGTTGAGTCATACATCAACATTCTCTTATCATCTCTCCAGCTTAGAGCAATTTTTTTCTGTGTCGCAGTATGAACAATGTGTTTTTTACTTTGAATTAAATTTTGAGGTTTGACTACATTTTTATGTTCAAACAGACACATTTTGTAGTCGTCAAGCGTAATAGTTTTGAGCGTTGAGCCCTTGATGCCTTTTGCCCGCTTTTTTTCACCATTGTCGTCAAAAATTTTGTAAGCATACAATTTTGCCCTCAATCCGATAAACTCCGCCATGATATTACCATTGTTTTCGTCCTTCATCAGACCCAATACTTTTTTATTAGCTTGTGGAATACCATACGGATTGTTAACCGGATAATCCGAAGTGTCAAATTTGTGTATATCTTTTTTTATAATTTGGTAAACGTTGGGTACCTTGATGTGATAGATGAGGCTGTCGGTGTCTGTATATAATAATTTCGCTTTTTGTCCAAAAGTCGTCTTCATGTAATAATAGTGAAAGTCGTAGAGCCAAAGTTTGGAGATGTCGAGGATCGAATATCCAACGTATATGGGCTTGTTGAATAAAACGCTGGCCTTGTTGAGTTCTATTATCACCATATCACGGTCGAATATAGTGCAACTGTGGAACGTTGGTTTAGCGATCTGTGCTTTTGCCCCCCACCGTCCACGCCATTCCGTCACAAGCCTCACTTCTTTGTGCTTTCGCACATTTTCCATTGTTTTCCCAAATACGGCATTATTCACTAATTTGTAAAATTTTTTTTCAAACTCGTTCGATTTTTTTCTCAGTTCCGTGTTCACGTCGATGTATTTCTTGAGCCAGGGCATCTGTCGAAATTTCAGCACGCGATGAATGTGTGTTACACGAAGACCCAATTTTTTGCACTGTTTCAAATTTCTGTAGTAAATAACGTATTTCTCTTTCGGCAACAATGTTGTCATTAATTTTTTCAAACCTCGAGCCTCAGAAGCAAAATGTTGGGGACACACCGGTAGGTCTTTGTGATTTTCATGTAACTCGCGAGGATACTCGAGATCGACTTCGAAAATATAACCGACCGGAGAATCATCTGGAATATTTTCAATGTCCTCTTGGAAATTTTCCACCCAAGCGAAAGAGCCGGAAGGTAATGCCTCGCTCATAGCCGCACCATAAAGATTATCAACGTCGAAATACATCAAATATGATTCTTCTTTTTTTGAATCGTATTCGTCTTTCATGTAGCGATTGTTGGCTTTCGCGTATCTATTCGAACACTGTGCCACACCACCGCGGATTCCCTTCTCGATGAACATTAACATGTCAACATCGGTCAAAAGTTCGAGTTCGATACCGGTGCACTTTAGCATCGCGTCGAACGAGAGACCCGGAGCCGTATAATAATGCAGAGGATCGAGAGCGTACGTTTCGATGCAATTTCATCGAAAATTTTCGAAAATGTCCGTCAAAAGCAGTACATCGGTTTTCAGGTACAAATCCGAATATTCACCCAATGTGCGCACATTGAACGTTGTCCACACGTCGCGAGCATGCGCATAATCATCGTCCGAGATGTTTGAGCTTTGAAGTTTTGAAAAAAAGTCTTTTTTCTCCGGTAATTCGGTCTCGTCGAGTCTCCTCCAATCATCAACGTAATCATACGGAAAAACACCTTTTCGCGTTAGTAATTGAAATTTCGCATCAGTATCGCAAAATCGTCGTGTTATCGTTTTTTGCTCGTGTTTCAGATACGATGCTAATTTGTCGATGCTACTTGCCATGAATCTGAACGAATCGATGAATCGATATTGCACACGTGTTCCTTTGACGGTTTTGATGAACGAAATATATTTCTCCTTATTCACCGGCAAAAGCTTCACCGATCCTTCAAAGTTTTTAGCCAAAGCTTTTATCAAAAAATGCGCATCGTAACCCGACAAATTATGAAATATAATGGGAACAACGTGAGAATTTTTGTAATTTAAATTACAGCTCTGATGAGCAGCACCTCGATATTTTCCCGTGAAATGACAATGATCTCGTACTTTTGTCGCGCTGACGATGAACGGTTTTTCACAGATGTGACACTTTTTAGCCGAGCGAAAATTGTCACTTTCACGCGAGTTCAACCGATTCATCGGCACTATTGTCTGGAAAAGCGTGTTGAAAGACACCGCCATTTCTTGCAATTTACGCATAAACCACTCCACGCAATCTTTCCCTCGATGAAATTCATACTTCGATTTCGATTCTTCGAAACTGCAGTGTACGTAATAGGCGATACTGTGAGGCGTATGCTTTTGATAATTCATCGTATTCTTTTGCGGGCTTGTTACCGGTTCGAAAAGACATTCTAAACCTGCATAGATCGCGAACGGCACAGCTTCTTTGTATTTATAGTTTTTGAATTTTAAAATGGTCGCCTCATCTTTTGGAAAAACAACACGACAATGATTAACGTTTGCACAGTCTATTTGATGTTTATTTAGAGTATCTTGTATTTTAAAGTGGCACAAACATCGGTCGCACAACCACGCTTGATGATCTGTCTTTGATATTTGCGCGCTCACCAATCTCGAGATGTTTTTTATCCACGCAAAATGATGATAGACTTTCTCGATATCATCATCATCATCATCATCATCATCGTCGATCGAATCAATCGCTTCTATCATAAGCAAATGTATCGCAGGTCTTTTCGATATCTGCTTACTAAGATGTACTGGCACAATTTCGCTCCGTCCATTTACACGTTCTATACCATACACATGAATCGATAATCCATTAATTTTTTCGAATCTTTCAATATTCGATAGACGCATCGGAAAATCGAATCCTTGATAATTAAGCACTTCGCTAAAGTGTGGATAAGAATTTACACTTTCAGGATGTGACTGGGGAGGTGACAAGGCTGCCACTATAGACCATAGGAAGCAGTAGGCATCAGTGTTCCGAATGTTTACAACGGCTCGCTTCAGTTGAATATCTCGAGGCATAGGTGTGAACGTGGATAAACCGCCAAGCAATGGTGTGTATGAATTTATGCTAACGAGGAGATGATCGACTTCATGCAAAGACCAGCCCGATTCTTTTTCCTGAAAATCTTCGATTTTTACGAGCAGTTTTGATTGCACGTATTCCATGAACCATTCATCAATATTCGTTGATAAGGAAATGCTCGCGTTCCTCGTTTGAAATGTTTTTTGCTCCTCGATGATCTCGTATATCTTCGAAAGATGGAATTTGCACACTAGCGTAACGTTGACCTTGATGTTATTTTCTTCTCTCACGATTGTTCTTAATTTCGGCACCACCACTTTCTTCGCATCTTCGAGAAAATTCGACACATCTTTGTGGTTCAAATTGATTATAGCACCAGTTTTTATTCGACCTTGAAATGCTGATTCTATATCAACCCATTTCACTGCACCGCTCGCGACACTCAAACCGGCACCACTTATTCGCGCGCCGATACGCTCAATTTTTTCTTTTAACGATAGCAGCTTAGCTATACTAGCCTGAATTCGTAATTTTTCACCCGTCTTGAGATGAAATGTTCTTAGAATTTTGGTCAATTGTTTAATATTGACATCGCTGAACTTTGTTAATTTTTCTATTTTAATGCGAGAAACGTTGTTTTTGAGCGCAGAGTACGCTCTTTCCAACTCGTCAATTATTTTCCGATACTCGTGAACATCCATTGTGAACTGTGCGCTTGATTGATCGAAAGTGTTGCAGTTTTCAGCGTAGCGGTTTCTTAAAGACTTTTTCTCCTATTAATGTTATGATTACTCCCCCTCCCCCGCTCCTTTGACGGCATTTGGAATTGTATCGGTGAATCGTACTTCGATAGCAATAGTTTGATAAATAATCGAGCGGTCACATGTAAACGAACACGCTAAAAAGCCGCTCGTCTCTTTTGGCAATGTGCGCCTCCCTCGCTCATTTTAATAATTTTATTCCTTAAATAAAAACCTTTGACGACTACCGCTATCATCTCCTAACAATATTCATTTACACTAAGGCGGATTGCCGGCATCACATCGTCTCTATCTCTCTCTCTTCCACTGTCGTCACATTTTCTGTTTATAATATGCGTCAACATCGTGTCGCCCTTTTGGATGATGGCGCGTTAAAGAGATGCATTGTTTGTCTCTCTCGCGCTATGATGGTTCAGTCTTTCGTTGAGAAATATGATTGGACTTATGTTCTTACACGTCTTAGCGAGCTCATAAGTCGAAAAACTTAGCTTGTTACCGAACACGGCTTTTGTTTCTCACAGGGAACAGAGGGAACAGGGAAAGACCAAGTATTTGTTACACGCACCCATTTTTTTCGGAGAAACAAATTCAATAGTGCCGACACGTGCGATCGAAGATATTGCATCAGACTGAGCTAAATAATCCCTTTCATTTGGTCACCTCCTTCCTTTGATGATTGACCGCCGCGATGCCGTTTCCAATAAATCCTCCCGCGCCATAGCGGCGCCATTCTCGATGTGCATGTTTACGCAAAGTTTATAATCAACGTTTGATAAGTGCCGACCTGCATAGACACGCACCACTTCCGAGAAATTTCGAGTCTCCAAAAAAGTTTATAATAAATCAACGCTCGATATATATACAACGTTCGACGGAATCGGACGACATGCGTTGATAAGTACCGTCCTGCAACGACACGCACCACTTCCGAGAAATTTCGAGTCTCCAAAAAAGTTTATAAGAAATCAGCGATCGACATGTATACAACGTTCGACGGAATCGGGCGACACGCGCCGTGAAATTTCCAACACCCCCCTCCACCCCCCCCTCCCACTCTACCTTCTCGAGAATTCACATCCAGGCCAAAATACCCCCTCTCCGGGGGGTTCGCGCCCGGGCTAAATCGGGGTTCGTGTCTCGACTAAGTGTCGGTAAATGTCGGTGCAGGGATCTGTGAGTAGAACCGGCCCCATATAACTACTCACACATAACCTCTTTCACTGTTGGTAATTTAAGTTCAAGAATTTTGGACAGCGGTATGCCAATTAAAGGGATTTCTTTATTCATATTAGATGATTAGCAGATAAATTGCAATAATCAAAAATATATTAAAATTCAGCTGTTAATTGATTGGTTTTAGTTATACACAAGAAGACACAACTCAGAGCTCCAAAAACTATATATGAAATGTAGAAATATAAAAGGAAACATAGAAATGACATAAAACCAGAGATGGCGCTAGTATGACAAGTAATGAGTAACAGAACTACTAACATTCGAAATCAAATATTCAAATTCCCCAAACAAAAAATATTCAATTATAAATTTTGTGGAAAAAAGAAATTTGAAAATGACATTTTAAATAAACCCGTTGAAAAATATTAAATTACGATCCTAAATTGTGATAAAAGTTATAAAAAGTAAATATCGTTAAAAAATTGATTCGAAAGAAATATATTCTCAAACAACAGATAAGACATAACTTGCAAACTGTAATTTTATCGAAATAAACTCAAATTTTCATGAATATTGTCAAAATTCGTAAGTTAGATGGATAAATTGAAAATATTTATTTAAAAACTATTAAGATCATCAGGCATTGGGATTCTACTGCGAATATCTTCGAAATGGTTTGAGTAATCGATTAACCACAAGAGACCTTTTTTGTAGAGCGTTAAATTTCCTATAGAAATAATTGAAACTCATTTGACAATAATTATTTTTTAGTAAGTTACAAAATTCAAAACAAAAAGTTATTTTCCTTTAAATACTTCAATCTTTGACCTTGAATATCTTTTAAATGGTTCGATTAATGAAAAAAGTATAAGAGACCATTTTTGTAGAGCGTTCAATTTCCTATAAATATTGACGATGCAACTAGTTTAATGATCAATTGGTGAGACCAAGATATGACCATTTTCATATGAGACTAAATTAAAAATGGAAAACTATGATGAGCATAATCTTCCCGTTAATATTAAGAGCTCAGATTTAGTAAGCACTTTCTAGAGGTAGCTAGAAACAAGTTTTCGTGTGTCGGATCCAAAAAAAAAAAACTTGATTTTTTTTACCCACCTCAATATATACATATATGACATATCACCCGGACCATGTCCACGTATTCGTAATTGTCATAATTTGCCATTCGGAATGCAATTAGAAAATTTACAAAAAAAATGCAAATAAAACCAACAAATGAAAACCAAATAAAACCCGAATAAATTAAACTTTTGTAACGTCCGCACGAAAATACGGACCCATCCAAATCTCCAGCTCCTTTCACCTTTTTTTTCTCTCTTTTCGTTTAAACATTTTTGTATTTTTGTAGCTTGTAACCCAGCGATATTTTGTTATCTTGGGGATATAACATTTAAGGTATAAGTATTTTGAACATTTTATTCGTATTTCTATTTCCGAGGGGCAACCTTTAGTTATCGCATTCCAGGCTCAAGGAAATGTTTACGTACATTATCGTAGCTTGTAACCCAGCGATATTATATTATCTTAAGGACATAACGTTTAAGGTATAAATATTTTATTCTTCGAACTCAATTTATTTGAAGGGCGATACGTGTTTGACCCTCTTGCAGAGGAATCCTACATTCATCATAGACCAAGTAAATTCCAAAGATATAAATAAGATTATGAGAAGAATATGTCAATAGAGGGAATTCATCCCCAAGAAATATCTCTAAAGATTATAAATGTACAGCGGACCGTTCCCATCGTCGGCGCACCAGATGACGCATCCCTCAGGTAACAAGCCGAAACCGAGACCCAAGGGTCTCGCGATATGACTTATCGGCGCCTCACCAAGGGATGATGTTTGCTATTTACAATGTGCGTTTCCCTCGAAAAATGTTGCGTACGTGACAAACTCTAGCTTAATTTCTGTAGCAGTAAGAAGGGACAAATCCCCACTCAAGCGATTTTCTTTTCGTACTATAAGAAGCCCGGATTTTTTGTATCTGCACGCATTCTAAAAATCATAGTAATAAGGACACGACGTACGTGTCGCGTCTCGGAGGTGCGGAAAAGTGAATCTTGTCAACACTTCGATCTCAGCAACATCACCATCATCTCAGACCTTCAAAGATCTCAACCGAAAGCGTTATCTCATTAACATCACCATCATCTCGGAACTTCAATCAATTACATCACCGTCACCTCGGAGCTTCACTCACCAACATCACCATCATTTCGGAACTTCAAAGATCAATCGACTGACCGCATCATAGAGTAAGTCCATGGAATCGATTAAACTTCGCGTGGACAAAGCTAAATTCAGTTGAAAGCGTTATAGAAATGCCGTTAAGACATTGCGGAAGCACTTGAAATGGGATGGTTTGGACATCAAAAAGAATTGTAAAGTAGAATTCCGCGAGATCGTTTCAACCCCTCCGATCACTATAACAGACGAGAATGTCGAATATTTATATTGCCCGAGAAACGGAAGTGTATTGTATACAGTAGAAAACAGCACTGTTCCTATCATTACTATAGATTAGATTATTATGTTGTTAAATAAAAGCGCAAAAACCAATTTCATTTTATTATTCGAATCAACCTCTTCGTGCCTTTGTTATGCAATCTGCGAGATACATGTTTGAAAGGAGGGCAAACTTGCCAGATCCATTTCTTACTCTTTAACGCGGGAAGGCCACGAGAGTAAAAGGGCCTCGAGAACGGAAGAACGATAGTTGGCTCACATGCCCATCGTACCGGATGCAATCGATTCCCAGAAACCTCGTGAAAGCAACACAACGTAGGCTGAAGTCCTCTTCGAATCTCTCAATGGTTACCATGCCTGGAGATTCAGGGCGACTGATCCCGCGCATTGCGTAAAGTGTTCATACTTCCATTGTATAATCGAGAAGCGATATTGGTTACCATGCCAATCGCCTATCATTATAGAAGAGAGTTTGAGTCTCACGAGCTGCCGTTGCCCGAATAACGATATCTTCCCCTTATTCCCCTTCCCGTGCTATTACGCTTGGCGTAGGCAGAAAGTGGGGAAATAACTTAACTTGTCATTTCTCTCAGACGTGACACTCTATGCAAATAATACCAGAAACAATACAATAAAATATGAGAAATAGATGATCGACAAAAAAAAAAGTGGAACAAAGCACACGTAAAAAAAAATCACAATGTCACACAAAATGAATTGCAAAAAAATACGCGTCAACAAAAAATGCACACAATAATTGAAATAAAATGGGTGGTCATGCGGTTGTCGCGTGAGAGAGTGCACGAGGGCTAGGAAGGGTGGTGTGATTTTAGGCAAATATAAGGAGAATAAAAGAAAAGAAGAGTGCAGTAAAGGTGAGAAAGTGAGGAAGAAGTGTTTAGAAAAGCGAGGATAATGAAAGAAGCGGGGGGTGAAGTGAGGGGAATGATAGAAGTGGATGAAAGACAGGCTGTAGTAGAAGAGGTTATGTGCGAGACGGAGGAAGAGGAAAGGGGAAAGGACAAGAGCGGATGCAGGGACGGCGGGATAAAGCAGCAGCAGCGCGGCAGCAAAGATGAGAAGGTGAAAAAGGAAGCGGTCGGTAAGGAAGAGGATAGAGTAAGGATGGTAAAAAAGAGAGGGCGCCCGAAAAAGATAGAGAATAACAGGGATGTCAGAGAATTCTTATGGAAAAAGGGAATAGAGGAAGAGGATGAGCTGCAGTCGCCACCGATGAAAAGGATGCTGAAAAAAATGAAAAAAAGCAAAGAAAACGGAGTAAAGAATACAGAGAGATCGATGACACAAGAAATGGCAGAGGAAGAGAATGGCGAAAGCGAAAGCAAAGGGAATGTGTATTCGTGGATAAGAGGATTACAGGAGACGGAAATAAGGTTGAGAGGAGTCTTGAGGAACAGTTTGGCAGAGCTGGAAAGAAAAATAAGGAAGGAAAGGGATCAGTGGTGGAGGGAGGGAATGGAAAGGCTGAAGAAAATAAGTGAGGAAGAAGGTGAAGAGCAATGTGAGAGTTGCGAAGAAAGAAGAAAGGGAGCTTACAGAGAAAATAGAGAAGGAAAGAGAGCAGTGGAGCAAGGAGCGAAGCAAGCTGATAGATATAATAAGAATGCAACAAGACGAAGTGGGTAGTGGGGGACAGAGCAAAGGAAAGAGAAATAAGGAACAAAACAGAGAAGTTGGAGAGAGAGAGGACGGCGAAGAGAGGAGAAGAATGATGGATAGCAACAACAGACGAGAAAATAGGGAAGGGGGACGCAGGGGTAAAAAGGAGGGGTGGTGCAGAGAATTTGAAGAAAGACGGGAGGAACGTGAAGTAGTGGAGGAATGGCACGAGATGAGAAGAAGAAGAGCAAGAGGGCGCGACGCAAACGACATGAGAAGATCGGAAGAGGATGAAAGAAAGGAGAAAATAATGAAAGAAGAAAAGAGAGAGTAGGAATACAGGGAAAATAATATACAGCCTGTCCCATAATGGTCAACCGACCTTTGAGGGGTGGGTAGATGGGGTGATTCTGGACCGAAAAGTCCTTTTCCATTTCTTTCTCCGACGCCCCCCTGATTAGATATTAATTAATTAAGTTCAGCCAATAGGACGCGTCGAATAAGCGGGCTACACGCCGAGTAGTGATGTGCGTGCAAGCGTAGCAGCCTTAGTAGCGTGCGTGTAAAGCGCGAACGAGGTCGATAGTGTGCGTGCGTTGGTGTGAGGGAGTGTGGAACGTCGACCGTTTCCGAAAACATAAATAGGGCGAGGTAGTGTTAGTGAGGGCGTAACAATGTAAGGAAGAATGATAAAATCTGATTGCGTTTGCAATCAGTTAATTTAATCATTATCATTAATTCTTAAATGCAATGAAAAAAAATGTCGATGATTTTGAATCGCGACTGGACGAAATTACAATTTTTGATTAATTTTTTGCAATTACAATTCACGAAGTTTGTAAAATCATTTAATGCTGGTTTTGAAAAAAACATTTTTGGAAAAAATCTTTATTGCAATTTAGAAAAAAATGTCGATTTTACAATTTTTATGAAAATCGAATGCTATTTCCGATTGAATATTTTCGCAATACAATGAAATTGAACTTTGCTCATTGCAATTAGAACAAAAATATTGCGATTACATTCAATAAAAAAATCAACATTTCAAATCGTTGAGATTTTAAGAAAAAAACATTAAAAATACTGTTTAATAACAGTGGCATGAAGCTAGAAAAAAAGTTGATGATGACTAGAGCGTCGCGCGAGTATTGCTTGCGGACACTACTCGGATGGGTGACCGCTCGATTCCGGGGGGGGGGGGGATTAATAACAAAAGTCAATATTTCAAATCGTTCATATTTATTTATGACAAAAAACACTATTTGCACTGTTTAATAACAGTGGCATTAAGTTAAAAAAAAAGTTAATGATGACTCGAGCGTCGCGAGAGCTTATCGCACTGCATACGGATACTACTCGGATGGGTGACCGCTCGAAAATTTAAAAAAAAATTGTGAATTAAAAAATACAATTCTTCACGTTGTTCACGAGAAGTTATTAAAAAAAGTACTGATAAGTACTGTTTAAATGACAGTTATATGCTATTGTGACGTCCGTCGAAACTCCGTATTTCTTTTTTTTCTCTCTTCGAGAAATTCTTTAGATATCGTCACAAGAGCACACAAAACGTCTAGACTCTTATAAACATTTGCTATATGTAAACTTCCCACGAGTCTGTTTTTCTCAAAAAACACACGTGTTCAAAAAAAATATCAACGGACCGAAAGCGGAAACGCATGAAGATTAGAAAATGCATTCCGACGAAAGGGAGCAATATGAGATGCCGCAACCTTTCGAGAACCGCTTATCTGGCGACTCGTAGACGCCATGGGTAGATAGGGAACATGAACATTTTTTAAGTACCAAAATTCCAAGAAAACCAAATCTCAAATATTTTCACGATCATCAAACTTTATGCAGCTGCTCTTCAAACGAAACACTGTTCAAATATTCTCAACATCGAAATATTTTTCTTTTAACAGTGAACAACTTAAACAGACAAATGAAATCTCAATGTTAAAATAAATGAATTAATAATTGATAAATAGTAATGAGGAAACAAAATAACAATGAAAATAATAGATAATTCATTTGGAATAATTATAACAATTGAAACGGACGACACGAAAAGAAAAGATATGTAACGCTATTAAATAAGTTTGTCATTAAGAGACATATGAAGTAAATTGCAAAGAAAATGCTAGTATGTTTTGTGACGTTGCGCCACATATCGCCCCGACCTGCCCCTCGCAAGTCCACCACGCACGTTCCCCCCCATTCCCCTCCCTCGCGTAACGTTCCCTTCGAGACCCCCGTTTACCGCGTATTAGCCTAAATCGTCCCTCAATGTCGCGAACCTCGAAATACAACTGTAATTAGTCGTAAGCAAGGCAAATCCGCGTAAACGCGAAGCGAAAAACGTTGAGGGCTTGCCCTCGTCTCGCTCATTTCAATCTTCCCCCCCGTTCCATCCCCCCCCACTAGCGCAGCATCAGCGGTGGACCTCGGCCACACCACGGATCATGGCCAACGCGGACTATCTCGTCGACGCCACCCCGGGGGTGCATTAAGATAGCGGTGGAAGATGATGCTTCCCCGCACCAAAAAATCTCCATAAACCAGTCGAAACACGGAGGAAAAGGCCCCTCCTCCGTGGACTTATCAAAACAGGGGCAACCTGGCCATCATCACCATCAGTATCACCGGCCGGTAATAACGAACGAGCGGAGTTTATGCATCGACCCCCGGGGGCGGGAATCACACGACACCTCGCTTCCGCGGCACTTCGAAGGATCTAGGATCGATGCAGAGGCACCGTGCTGCCATCCCTCCCTTTTCCTACGAACTAGCCCCCCCGAAAATTTCTCCCACTTTCCCTCATTAACCCAGAACCCGGCGAGCAAGTGACGAGCTCGTCACTTGCGAGCGGAGCGTTGAGTAGCGATAAGTGCTAATCTATTTTGCGTTTCGAGCCCTCTTTTGTATTTTTTGTTGTTTCGGCGTATTTTTCTATTTCTTTTTTTTTGGTTGCGATTCTGTGTGTGTGAGTGCGAGCGAAAAATTGTGTGCGTTGAAGAGTGTGATAGAGTGTGTGATAGAGAGTGTGAAGGAGTAGCGGACGATAGAGAGAAAAGCCGTGGGAAAGGACGATAGCGAAAGAGACGTTGGAGAGGACGATAGAGAAAGGAATATTATTTGGAAAGGAATTTGGAAGAGACGCGACGGAAAGGACGAGTGTGACGAGTGGAGAGGAGTGACCACTGTAGCGCGTGAGTTTGGTTTTCCTTCTTATCGGTCCGAGCGATTTTTTTTTCTTCTTCTTTTTTTCTTTTTTTTATTGAAGATATTGCGTGCGAGCGGCCACGAGGCCCGATCTTCTTCGTATCCCCCCTGCGTGCCCCGGCGAGAAGTGCGTGGTGTTTATTCCCCTGCGTTCCACACATATTCCCCCCGCGCCCTGTTTAGCCCACGTCCCCCGTATCCTTCTCCCCCGTCGCTATCCCGCGCCCGAGAGTCAATCAGTTTTTTTTCTCGGTAAACTTTCTGAATTTTCTTTTCGCGAGGATCACGTTTCCTCCGTTTTTTGTCTTGTTCTTTTTTTTTAAATATATTATTTCTCATTTTATTCTCCGTTTGTTGATCCCCCTTTTTTTTTCTTTTGTCCTCGTTCCCCCGCATTGTCGCGCTTCCCCTCGCGGAAAGCGTCACAGTTTAAAATAACAATATGCGATTTAACAAACATTGAATAACATTATAAATAAAATATTGTATTCGATAATACGCATAAGACGTAAGTTGTGGAGGGAAGATGGGCCTTCCCAAAGCAACATCTTTGTCCGTCAGGGAGGGGCGAAACCCATCTACGCGACAAAGATAGGATAACCTATGTGGAGGGGAGTGTGCGCTCCCGAAGCATCAGGCCCTTTAGTTTAAGAAAAGGGAAAATCAAGATGAAAATGGACCATCATTGGTTGAACCTTTCTACGACTTAAAATTTCGGAACGCCTATAAACCGAAATGATAAAAAGACGCGCAGAAGGAAAATCAAGTCAGAGTGGCAGAAGAGCCAGCAGAATAATAGAAGCCACAGTGCGGAAGAATCAGAGTCAAAAGAAATGTACCGAGTCCAAGTAATAAAGAAGAGACCGAAAATAAATAAATTCAAAGAAATAATAAAAGATTAAAGTAATAGAAAAATTGAAATTAATAGAGAAAGTATTCAAAGTTTAAAGTTGAAACTGAAAAGTATTAAGTCAAAGAAGAATTAAGAATTGTTGAAGTTATTTCGAGGAACTGCGAGGTCAACGAAGATTTACACCCTTTCGACTGACCGATTTCGTTCTGCCGTCTTCATCGTTATCAAACTGTAAGTCCATTATTTGTTTTATTTGTAATATCTATAACTTGTTTTCTAAAATACAGACTCTTTGAGTCAGATAAAATCCAACACGACGTTTCCACATTTATTTGCACTCCTCAATTAAAGACTCCCATCCAGTCTATTGGCCGAGAGGCTAGGGCAAAAAGGGAACGACCATTTTTTCAAGGTTTCTTAACCTTAAGTGCGTCTTGACGTCACATTTCATTGTGAACTCGTCAGACCGACGTCACACTATGAAAAAAATAAATAAAAAAATTGTGGTTTTCAGAAAGTACAGTAAGCATTTTCAAATATTATTTCAATGCAATTGCAAAATAATTGCGTAGAACCAATTTGATTTTGTATCATTACAATTAATACTCGTTTAGAGTTGAGATTAATTACATTCCGGCGTTAGCGATCGGGGATCGAGACCTAATAATTTTTTAATTTTTTTTGTTTTCACAGCGTATAAGTGTCATTTAAACAGTACTTATCAGTGCTTTTTTTAATAACTTCACGTGAACAACGTGAAGAATTGTATTTTTTAATTCACAATTTTTTCTAAATTTCTGAGTGGTCACCCATCCGAGTAGTGTCCGCATGCAATACTCACGCGACGCTCGAGTCATCATCAACTTTTTTTCTAACTTCATGCCACTGTTATTAAACAGTATTATTAATGGTTTTTTTTTTAAATCTCAACGATTTGAAATGTTGATTTCTTTATTGAATGTAATCGCAATATTTTTGTTCTAATTGCAATGAGCAAAGTTCGAACAGTTCAATTTCATTGTATTGCGAAAATATTCAATCGGAAATAGCATTTGATTTTCATACAAATTGAAGAAGCAACGTTTTTTTCTAAGTTGCAATAAAGATTTTTTCCAAAAATATTTTTGTCAAAACCAGCATTAGATGATTTTAGAAACTTCGTAAATCGTAATTGTAAAAAATTAATCAAAAATTGTATTTTCGTCCAGTCGCCATTCAAAATCATCGACATTTTTTTTCAATGCATTTAAGAATTAATTCGAAAACTGATTGCAAACGCAATCAGTTTTTATCGTTCTTCCTTACATTGTTGCGCCCTCACTAACACTACCTCGCTCTATTCATGTTTTCGGGAACGGTCGACATTCCACACTCTCTCACACCAACGCACGCACACTATCGACCTCGTTCGCGCTTTACACGCACGCTTCCAAGGCTGCTACGCTTGCACGCACACCACTACTCGCCGTGTAGCCCGCTTATTCGACGCGTCCTATTGGCTGAACTTAAGTAATTAATATCCTATCAGGGGGGCATCGGAGGAAAAAATGGAAGATGGAAATGGAAGAAAAATGGACTTTTCGGTCCAGAATCACCCCATCTACCCGCCCCTCAGAGGTCGGTTGACCATTATGGGACAGGCTGTATACATCAGGTTCAGAGAAAGAGATGGATACACAGGAAGCAAGGCGGTAGAAGAGATTGAAAAAAGGTGCGGACAAGAAATGAGAAGGCAGGCGACGGTAAGAAGAGCGGGAAGAGAAGCGGTCGTTTTAAATTGCAGAAACTGGTCCGAAAAGATGGAGATAGTGAAAAAAAGGAGGGAGCTGAGGGGCACAGGAATAAGAATTGAAGATGACATGACGAGAAGAGAAAGAGTAGTGCAGAGGTGGCTCGAAGATGTAAAGATGAACGAAGAGAGGCATGGAAGGAAAGCAGAGGTGAAATATGGAAAAATGTGGCTGGGGGAAAGATGGTGGAGATGGAACCAGAGGAAAGGTGAAATTGAATCTTGGGGAGAAGGAGGCGGAGGGATGCGGTTCTTTCGTGGTGACCGGGGAGGACGGCGATGAGGAGGACGGAGGCAGCTACGAGGCGAATGAAGAAAGAAGAGAAAGGAAGGGGCGGAAGAAAGGTGTAGAAAGTAGAAAGAACGGAGAGGGGGTTGAGGTGCAAAGAAAAAATAAGGTGGTAATGTGGATTTCCTCATAATTTCCTCATAAAATGAGAGGAACAACATTACGCAAGCATATCGCGACCGCCTGCATTCAGATGAATCGGTCGGATACTGGAGTGGCCGATTTCGCAGATTTCATGGGACACGCGGAAAAAGTTCATCGTCGAGATTATAGTCAGACGCTTGTATGTTGCGAAATTACGCAAGTTACCAGAATCCTCGAATTACTGGAACAACAAAACGATATTAACAGCGAGAGTGAAAGAAGCACTAGTTCAGGTGACGTTTTTATGGTAAAATATTCGAAATATTTCCAGGGCAATGTTTTCGTTCTCGTATAATATATATTACTACTAGCGGGCCCGACAGACGTTGTCCTGTACACACGTCTTAATAATTCGAAAATTAATTGAATAAACAATTTGAATTGGACCGAATTGTAAATCTAAACCATTCTCGAATCCTCTTGAACACACAAAAAATTTTATTAAAATCGGTTTAGCCGTTTAAGAGAAGTTCAGTGACAAACACGCGCACAGAAGAAATATATATATATATAAAGATTATACACTCAACTGATCCTATTCCTCCCGACACGAACAAGCGAAACAGAAAATTTCCACCGAAGAAGCGTTCGACGAAACCACGTGACGAAGAGACGATTAGTGACGGTGAATCAATGAGTAGACCACAGAAACGATTGAAAAAAAGATCGAGTATGTCGTGTAATATTGTTACCTTATTTTCTACATAATTTTCACTATTTATACATGATAAACGATATAATTCATTTCAGCATCACCTTGTGCTCCAATCCGTACAAAGAAACGTTGGAGCACCGAAAAAAAAGAAATCGCATTCAAACTATTCGGGACGCATATAAATTCTGGAATATACCCCACACTAAAAAAAAATCCAAATGGAATGCGAAAAATATGCGACACTCCGAGGCCAAAAGTCGTGCGTGATAAAAACCTGGATTTCTAATGAAATCGAAAAAAGAGCCGAGCAAGGCTAACATCATCCTTATGGAGCCATAACGGTTTTGCTTTTTTCGTGTGTGTTTGTTTTGCTGTGATGGGTTTTTTATAAACGATTTTTGGTGCTCAAAATGAAACTGAAAGTTTCTTTCCAAATAAAATTGAAAGTACGATTTTTTATTCATCATCTCTGATTCTCCGTTCTTTTTCGTTCGCTGTTCTTCCTTTCAATACACGTTTATCGCCGTTCCTTCACGTTGATTTTTTTGTCTATTGAAATATTTGAATTTACATAATAAAAAATATGTATTGCGTATAATGGGTTGGTGAATCGTCTTTCAAAAAAAATATATTTCCTACAATTGTCAATTGAATGGTCCTGCTAACTACCTAACATACTATAAAAATGTCCTTATATCCCCCTTATAATTAGTTGAATCGGTCCTAATAAGTACCGATAATATGATAAAAAGGTCCTCAAATGGACCTTTCCCATGTTCGAAGTCCCATCAAATACCATTACGAACCATTTCGTCTGTGTCCACTCGAATAATGAACGAATATTTAATTTAATGGTAGAATAATTTTAAATCACACTACTGTTATGATTTGCAATAATAATATATATAGGTAAGAAAAAGTCCTGATAGCCGCCTTTTGACATACATATACATATATGTATATATAGAGGTCGCGCCTTTGGCCTTTTGAAGCGGGGCAACACGATTTTGTTGATTTTGGCGAAAGTTTGATCGATTTTTAAAAACCAAAAAAGTACATTCGAGTAAATTCAGTAACACATAGAACAGATTCAACTTGATTAGTCAAAAGGCTCAACAACTGATGTTTGCTGCATGCGAAGCTTTTGCTGACTCATACCCCGAATAACAGTTTTAAGAGTGTGAGAATGTTTTATGATAAAAATTTCTTATTTCTTCTGTTTTTTTTACAATGTACGTAAAAAAAAGAAACATCGGTTTTGCTATAGCAATCATAACAAAACAGAAAAACTAAGAAATCCGTATCACGGAATAATTCCGCACTATTACAACTGCAATTTAGAGTTTTCATCGCTCGAACACGAAAATAAAAAAAGAGATCTTACGATTACGAGAGAAAACCTTTGGCGCATGGCTACTTTATCCGAAGTGGGGTATCGGAACGTGCCATAGCTGACAAAATAAGGACCAACAAATCTGTTGTAAATCGTATGTTAATACGATATCGGCAGGATGGAAGTCCGCTATATCGATATGGAGGAGGACGACAGCGTGTGACGTCATTGCGAGGAGACGGAGACCTCGTGAATGAAGCACGAAGAAATTCTCGTTATACAGTTGGCCAGATAAACACTGCAATTCCGCCACCTGTATCCCACACCACAACTCGTCTAAGGTTGAAGGATACAGTATTCCAATATCATCGGCCACTGGACAAGCCATTTTTAACACGTCGTCTGGACTCTTGGGCAATAGATTTCGTGTCTCTTCTCTGACGAGTCGAAGAATGTACTCCGCCCAAACACCAAAATCGAGCGAGTATGACGACTTGCAGGGCAGAGATTGAACGTTTTCACCACGAGAGCTTATTCATTCGGGAGTGGTTCCATCACCGTTTGGGATGGAATATCCCGTAACTCGTGATCAGATCTCATAATATTTCGAAACATGACAGTGAACGGCCAAATTTATAATACGAACATATTACAACGCATTTTCATCCCTGATGCACGACTAATGGGTGAGAACTTTGTCTTCGTTGGTGACAATGCTCCGTGTCACCAAGCGAGGATTGTCACAAGATATTTGGAAAATAAGGGGATAAGGAGGATGTTATGGGCTGCAAACAGCCCGGATCTTAATCCGATTGAAAATACCTGGGCAATATGATAATCGAGATTGCGCGCCCGAACCCCAGCTCTAGAAAACCTCGACAAATTAGAAGTAGCGGTAAGGGATGAATGGGCTCAGATCCCGCGGGGCAGACAACCCGTACAATCGAGTCGATGCCTCGGCGGTGCCGAATGGTACAAAGGGCTAGTGGAGGATTGATTAATTATTAATCGGTCCTCACCGCACACACACATACACGCATGCATGCAGACATGCACACGTATACCCACACGACACACCCACACGACTTTCGAAGGTAGGCACAGTTTTCAAAAAGCTTATGTCATCTACCATGCCTATCCATCCACCTCCTCGTGATGAGAGTTGGACAACAGTGAGTTCTGTTGTTCCGAATTTCGAACTCGCTGGCTAAGTGGTGAAAGGCTTTATCAAATCGATGCTTAATTTAACATTTTCAGGTGACTCACTTCTTTCCCACGCACATAAAGCGAACATTTTTTAACCAATTCTGCCCAATCCTTAACCACGTTACCACCTCCATTATCTTGTTCGTTTTTTTTACTTAGAGAAGAAATAATATGCAAACACAATTTAGTTAGTGTAGGCATTATTTTATTTTCCCGGAAAGTGCGAGACTGATAGGCGAGCTCGCCTATTCAACGATAAGTCGGTAACAGTTGGCAATTCGGCGAAAAATACAAACTGTCGCCTATTCCGCGAAAACTCGGCTTAACGACTTCCGCGAAATAGCTCGACGGCTAAGTCTAGCTGGGAGGGGGAAGAGCGGAGCCGATCAGTTCTCGCCGAGACATCGACACTTAATGATGTCGCGAGAGTGTTTCTCACCAGACACAATAATTTCAACCATCACATTAAAAATAAAGATTTAACTGAACATTTTGACACCCCAGAGCATTAATTACGGTTTCATTGTCGCCTTTGTCTACCACATTAGCATAATCGTTTATAATGTAAGATTCATAAATAAATAAACAAACTCAAAAAAATGACGCTTTTTTCGGAAAAATTTAATTTTAAAAAACCTATCCAAAAAAATAACTTAGAATTTAGTTAGAGTGGGGTTTTGGGGCCACTGATTACCAATCCGATGTCCAATTTTTGAAATTTAAGATGACAGATCCGAGATGGCTGACGGCAAAACGTTACTCTACGAGAATATTAATGAAAATTTTTACTCAGGGTTTCTCAGATCGCTGATTACAAATCCAATGTTAGATTCACGTAATTCAAAATAGTGGACCCAATATGAGCGGCATCAACGCGTAAATCCGAAAAATTCGATAAGAATTTGAAAATTCACTTCCTCTATCTTGAATTTCGCAAATCTGATAACGAATTCGTAATCAGTTACGTTCCGAGAAAGGGATAAAATACGAGCCTCGTGATCACGGGATTCAGAACGCGGAGATTCGAATCTCTTTCGCCGGAGAGTCTTTCAATGGTTGGTCCGCGACTCGCGGAATACAAGTTACTATCACTGTGAGTTTTTACACTCGATACTCTTCGGAGATGTTTCAGCGGTTCTGGATCACAGAAATCTCGGAGTGATTTCCCAAATAAAATATTTGTCGATTAACAAATTGAAAGAGTATTTATTCAGTATTTCAATCAATATTGTTTAACAAGATCGGTACACTTTTAACAATTTGATCGAAAGTCCGATCATTTCTAAGTTAAGGTACGATATCTTGCGATATATATTTGCCATTCACTTAAATAGATAGTTTTGACCTTTAAGAATATGCCTACAAATTTTCAAAGCAATATTGATGCTCATATATTTGACAATAATCAGCATTATGCTATTTTCAGCTTATTATAATCAGCAGACGATCAAAATATGAGAGGTAAAGCTGGACGATTGTCATATAGCGGAGCTTTAACAAAAAAAATATTTCGGGTTCCTGAAGCTTCCAGCTCTCTCTCACGCGTATTTCTGTACATACGAGACCTCTCTAATGCTTACAAATAAATATAAGACAACCGTAGATTATCAAGGGATGAGAGATGACTATGCTTCGATGTCATGTGGCAAAGCTACTACGAAAAATTCTTTCGTGTGTCTAAAGCTTCTGGCTTCATCTCACATGTATTTTTGT
This sequence comes from Heteropelma amictum, assembly GCA_959613375.1. Lineage (NCBI taxonomy): Eukaryota > Metazoa > Arthropoda > Insecta > Hymenoptera > Ichneumonidae > Heteropelma > Heteropelma amictum. The sequence continues at coordinate 2,965,676 of OY390725.1, forward strand.
GTGTACTAAAACTCTCTTGTTCTAACAAAAATATTCGACAATCATATGTAATGAACGGATGAGAGGTAACAATGCTCGATTGTCATAGGACAGGGTTTCGAAAAAAAATTATTTCCTGTGTCTGATGCTTCTCTGTTCACATGTGTTTTTGTGAGTACTAAAACTCTCTAGTACTGAAAACAAACATTAGACAACCGTGAACGTTGAATAGATGAGAGGCAATAGATTGCCATATGGCACAGCTTCCATAATAAAAATTTTTTCGTGTGTCTGAAGCTTTTGGCTTTTTCTCGCATGTATTTTTATGTGCACCAGAACTTGCTAGTACTCCAAAAAGCCATGCTCGATCGTCATATTTGTCATCTAATGGAATAATTACCGTTTCATGACGTTTTCTCATTCAAATCTAGCATTTTCGGAGAACGTCGGTGCGTTTCATCGGAAAATGTACGATCGAATAATATCTTTACTTTCTAAAAATTGGAAAAATAAAATGTTGACCAGATTTTCGAAAGCTGAAATTTCAAATGGTTGTAACAGACGAACTAATTTACGTATGCAGATCTACCCAGGATGTTTTCGAAAGCCCTCGAGTAGATTTAAAAAATCGTGTAAATGAAAACACAATAGCTATATTTCTTCTGGCTCAAAATCGGTGTTGGAAGTTAGTGAAAAAATGCAAAGGGGTAGGTAAGGAAAAATTTGCAAAAATCGATGATCTGACTTTAAAAATCTGCAAAAAATAAAAAAATGCAGATATCCTAATGAACCAAACTGTATTCTGAAGCTTCAACAATCGCAACGAGAATGAGTACAAATTAGAGTTTGTACCTCAATTACAACAAAAATGGCGACCATATTAGTAAACCACGATATTGAGGCAGAAAATTATAAGAATTTATCGATTTTTCAAATTAAATTGAACTGTCTATATCGATGTTATTTTTCCCACTGATAATACACCGACATTTGATCGCAAATCCATAATTTCAATGCGAAAATCCCAAAAAACTTTTTTGAAGCAATCTAAACAAATTGAGTGAAAAAATAAAAAATTTGGAAAATACATTTTTTTTAGTGCCTTGACCCCCTTGAAAGTGGCAATCCAGTTAGTCAATGTTTTCATGATTCTTTCGTGGATGTGCCTTAGGCGGATAAAGCAGATAATACAAGTAATTTATGAGGAAAAGAATAAGGTGAACCCTAGAAAAAATACTTCATTTTCGTAGCGTTTGCAACGATGCAAACTTCGATATCATAATATTTGAATATAAAAATTATTCTGATGTTCAAACAATTATAACCTGGTGGCCCAAAAAAATTAAAAAAGGGTAACTGTATGTATTAGAGTACAGTTTAACAAACGCATACGACTTGTAATATTGCTGATCTGTCAGGCAACAGGCAATAAAAAGACGAATACTACAACAATAGAAAATACTTATTCGGAAAAATTTGTTTTTTAAATTCAAGCCGTAAAAAAATTCATTCACATACCGTCTAAAACTTTGCCGCGAGGGAGCTGGTTCCCCATATTTCGCTCGAAACAATCGCGCTGCCTGAGAAAAATTGTCCTCCGCTTGAGATAGTACCTCGTGCATCCTTATGCTTCTCGCATCTATGGTTAACGTTCGGATTGATGTTCGACAGATTGATCGATTTTTCGCGAGACAAAGAAAAAGCAATCGCAAAACAATAACCTATCGTAGCACCGCAGTTGTTTTTTATTGTAACATTGTGACGTTGCGTCACAGGGGGGCTGCCGACTGCACGACCGCGAGGTATACCTGGCGACGAGGGCGACACTATTTGTCCAGAGTTATGTAAAGACTCGTGGAGTCTCCCCTCTAGGTTAATATACGCCTCGGCCCTCGTTGCCGAGGCCCGCCGCGCCACCAGGCGGGGACTGCGGCAAGCTTGTGACTAATGTCACGGAGTTCCGCGTGCCAAAATCCCCGCCTGGCGCGCAAAAAAGACCGGTGACCGCGAAAAGCCGACGCCATGTTGCAATTATTGTACAGCGAGCCGGCGTGCGAAAAGGTGGTGAAAAGCGCAAAAAGAAAGAAAAGGTAGCGAAATTTAGCGAAGGAGGAAAGAGTATAGGAAGGAAAGCGAAAGATTATTGCGAGGGAAGTCGAGGACCTGGAGGAAAAGAGTATCGAGGAGTGGATTGAACAGGAGAAAGAAAAACAAAGAATAAGAGAATTTTGGAAGCCGGACGGAATGAATAGAGGGGAACGAGAATGCACGCGGTAAGTCCTCACTTTTCTTTCTCTCCCGCGTGGTCGTGACACGGGCGTTATCTTTTTTTTATATTTTATGATCGTAAATTCGTTCGGCCGCTTCACGGCAAAAGGAAACGGGAAAAGCCCGTCGCTGAGAGTCGAGTGTGCGACTCTCAGCTCGTTCTGTCGGGAAAGTCGAGTTTTTTTGGTTCGCGTTTTTTTTTCTTTTACCTTCTCGCAGTAACGTGGCGAGACGGCGTGTCTCGCGCCCGAAGGAAGTACAAGGTTCCCTCCCTGTGCATGTAACAGGTGCGAGCGTTCGCACCTGCGTGTTCGTGTCGCGTCGCGAAATTACTCGGGAATAAGTGCGTGTGTGCAGCGGCGGCCCTCCCCCCCGATTAATTTTTCTTGTTTGTTTGGCGAATTGCGGACCCGAAAGCGCCGATCGTCAGTGCCCCGTTTATTTCCCGAAAAAGGGAAAGTGACACTTCGTGCGCGTTTATTTTTAGGTTAAACCTTGCCGAGAGCCCTGTGTCCCTCATCCCCCTCCGGCCCCCGCGTCCCCTTTGTGAGAGAGGCCAGAGCGTGGCTGTTGTGAACGAGTGTGCGTGCCGTGTGCTCTTTGCATCCCCAGGGGATCGTCGTCGCCAGCCACCGTCGAGCGGAACCCGCGCATCTGCCGGGGCGTCGAGGAGGTGCTCTTCGAAGACGCAGCGACTTGGCGAGTGGGAATTTCCCCTCACTGCGCACCGACGACGACGCTTTCGCAGCGCTTCTTGGATTTCGGAGACGCAGCGACTTGGCGAGTGAGAATTTTCTCTCACTGCGCCTCGACGACAACGCTTTCGCAGCGCTTCTTGGATTTCGAAGACGCAACGACTCGGCGAGTGGGAATTTCCTCTCACTGCGCCTCGACGACGACACGTTCGCAGCGCTTCTTGGATTTCGAAGACGCAGCGACTCGGCGAGTGGGAATTTCCTCTCACTGCGCCTCGACGACGACACGTTCGCAGCGCTCCTTGGATTTTTGAAGACGCAGCGACTCGGCGAGCGAGAGTTTTCTCTCGCTGCGCCTCGACTACAGCCTTTTCGCAGCGCTTCGTGGCTTTCGACGCCGCAGCGACTCGACAAGGGAGGAGTCTCTCTCACTGCGCCTTGCCGGAGACGTCTTCGCTGCGATCACTGTTTTTGGATTGCACATCAACTCGGCGAGTGAGAGCCTCACCTCGCTGCGACTTGAGGAGACCTCTCTGCAGAGCTCATCGCTTTGGACTACGCAGCATCTCGCGGGGCAGCGGTTATTGTGTCGGATTACGCCGCCCCTGCCAGCACGGTGTGTGAGGAGTCGCCATCGCCGTTACCACTGCTTTGGGGATTTGGCGGCTATCCCCGACGCCGTTTACGCTCCTCGACCCCCAGTGTTCGCGTGTCCCCGCGACCGAGCGACCTATGAACGACGCAGCGAGGGAGCATCACCAGCGGCCAGAGGAAACTGCGGGAGAGAGCGTATGTGCACGGTGTGAGAGCGTCGCGTCCCTTTTATAATCGAGATTTCCTATCCCTGGCGTTTTCCCTTCCCCCGTCACCGAGTTTCTTTTGCGATTATTTCGCGTTTCTGTTGTAATTACTTCGAGCTTCTTTTGCGATTATTTCGCGTTTCTGTTGTAATTACTTCGAGCTTCTTTTGTGATTATTTCGCGTTTCTGTTGTAATTACTTCGAATTTCTTTTGCGATTATTTCGCATTTCTTTTGCGATTATTTCGCATTTCTTTTGCGATTATTTCACATATTTTGCGATTACTTCGCGTTCCGCTTGCGATTATTTCGCGTTTCGCTTGCGATTGTTTCACGTTTCGCTTGCGATTATTTCGCGTTTCTTTTGTAATTATTTCGAGTTTCTTCTGCGATTAAGAACTTGAAATGATCGCACCACAAATGCAAGATACTCGCAAGCGAAACGTGAAACAATTACAAAAGAAACGCGATTCTTTTGTAATTATTTCGAGTTTCTTTTACGATCATTTAACGTTTCTTCTGTAATTATTTCACGTTTCGCTTGCGAGTATCTCGCATTTGTGGTGCGATTATTTCAAGTTCTTTCGCGATCATTTCGCGTTGGTCTTGCGAGTATTTCACGTCATTTGGGGATTATTTTGAGGCGATTTTGTGGCTATACGGCGCTACTTCGAGTCCATCTCGCACCGGTGTTGTGTCTAGAGATGGGCGATGTCTACTCGATTGTTGAAGAATCGATTATTTTCATCACACAATCGGCGCCTTAAAGGTCGATTATTTTTTTATGCGATTAATCAATTGTCGATTGTTTTTAGACGAAATTTTTCGATTATTCCGTTTTACCGACCGTCAGTAATCGATCGATAATGTAGAAAAAGTTCTTTTTAATATGTTTTACCATCGTGGAGGTGTAAAGCCAAAGCGGAAGCGGAAGCAGGCAGCAAGTAGACATAACCACGTTTTTACTTTCATTGCTCATGTTCAGTGCATTCACCACGCCTTGTGCTCGTGCGTCATCCATCCTAATTCTACATAATCACATAGATTAATTTTTAATCTTCATTGTATACGCGTCTACGCGGTTAATTTTCTTTTATTATCGGCTTTCTGCCAGCGCGTTGCGCGTTAAAATAAAATAAATTAAATACATTTAATAAATTAAATAAATTGAATTAAACAAATGAATAAATGGAAAAAAATACAGGTTTACAGGTTGTACACAGATTATACACCGTTCATGAGTGTAACAATTATAAACAATGTCTAACCTATAAATACGCTCTTTTTGTTTTAGATAAATTCTATACTCTGTACTTTCAACTTAATCGGCAGGAATCGTTTGCCATCAATGGTATTCCAAAAACAGAGTACATTAAACTGAAACGTACGTGAAAAAACTTTCGATTCTACGACAAATTATAAATCTATGTACCAAAAACATTCAATATTCTTTATTGTTTGTCCATGCGCCATTTCATGAATTTTAGACGATGACGAATATACAGCCAGGTATATTTTCCACTTGATAAATCAAGGAAGAGTGATGAACTACGACGACGAAATTGAGGTGATTTTCCGATCCGTCGACGAAATCGATTTGTAAGTATATGTTACGAATAGTCTGGTTTGCTTGTTCAATATGGTGCCTAAATTTAATAATCAAATTAATTTTTTTCATCGAAATAGCACGAGAGTTGAAGCTAATATTCCATTAGCCGAATCGCTGTCCTCTTCAATGATATCGTCGGATTTTCACTCGACAACATCGCACAATGAGCCACACAGCGAATCTATGGACATCGAGACATGCTCACAAGCTACGACTAGCGGAATCGAGAAGGACGTCGTAGAAAAAACTCCCCGGACGGAATATCAGACTGAAAATACTGGTAATAGTAATATTTATGTTTATAATTAATCAACAAACCGTGTTTTTTTATATAAATGAGTCCAAATTTAAATGTCAGATTTTTTCCACTAACAGCAGATTGTCAATTAACGTTTATTAGTTCCAGGTTCGTCTGGTAAAAACGCTATCGGAAATACCGTCGAGTGAGTAACATTTTGTTCATCTCTACGTTAAATATATCTATCGATGTAAAAAATATATGTATCGAAAAGTACAATAGATATATTGGGTTGGGGAAAAAGTAATTTCGGTTAATTTACTTTAAAGAACATGAAAAATTCCGAAATTACTTTTTCCCCAACCCAATATTTAGTATAATAAATATTTTTTAAATCTTTTCTTAATTCTATTTTGTATCGATATCATCTGTCTAGTCAATTTTATGATTTGCATTGTTCGAATTTGTGATCAGGTGGACGACCACCTTACCACGAGACCGAAGAAAACAAATTATCAAATATTCATTATGACTATTTGATTTTTAGTTGCAGGAAAGCCAATCAGCAGGAAAGTCTCAGTAAATCGAAAAGTCCTGTATGGGCTTATTTTACAAAAGTGGACAAACTGAAAGCTCGTTGCAATTTGTGCTCAAAACCTCTGACGCACAGTGGCAATACGCACGTGGTGCCCGATTCAATCGCAGAGATACAAAGTATTCAGAAAACCGTGAGCAAGGTGAAGGGTATTGTAACCGTTACAAAAAAAAAGTGTCGTGGCTTCTGACGAGTTGAAGCGATTGCAAATCCGTGACGGAAAGACTGAAGCTACTGCGCTGAAATTTAAACAGGATGTTCCGACTCGCTGGAACTCAACCCTCTTCATGATCAAGAGATTTTTCGAGCTCGAAGAATACATTTATCCGGTCGTCCAAAAATCTCCCAACCCGCCAGATATGCTATCACGAGAAGAGATTGTCTCTTTGAAAGATACCGTTTTGATTTTAGAACCGATCGAGAGTGTTATTCGCGAACTAAGTGGCGACACATTCGCGACCAGTAGTTTGGCTCTTCCTCTTATTCGGTGCATGCGTATTAAAATTATCAATCAGAAGCCTTTGACAGAACCGGGGAAGAAATTTCAAAACAACATTCTGTCGGAACTTGAACGTCGGTTCAAAGATCTTGAATCGTGTCGAATACTCGCAATGGCAACTATTTTGGATCCACGCTTCAAAAAACTCCATTTCGATCGACCATTAGCAGCATCAGCAGCAGTTGTACAGTTAAATTCAATAATTAAAAAAGACAATTCGAATGCCTCGAAAATAACCGAACAAATTGAGAAAAATAACCCCGAATACGATTTCAGTGTGTGGGAGGTCCATGATCAGATGGTAGCCTCGTCTCTATATCGCTCAAATAAAGACGATTTTAAAACGGACAGCCTCGAGTTACGACAGTATCTTCATCAGCCGGTCGTAGACCGTTCTGAAAATCCCTTCGAATATTGGGAAACTGTAAAACACGCCTTTCCGAATTTATATTCGTTACCCGTAAAATATCTGAGCGTAGTAGCAACGTCGGTTCCGTCAGAACGACTTTTTTCGAAAGCAGGCGCTATCAAAGTAGAGCGCCGAAGTAGACTGTCTGGACAAAGATTGAACGAATTACTCTTCCTAGGATCTCTTAAGAAGAAAGTTTGGGACTCGCTTTAAAGCATAATAATACCTGATGTGGTGTATATGTTTCGCGTTCATCTTTTTTACTTCGCTGTTGGTGTGTTTTCGACAACGAAACATTTTTTAATTTTTTATTTCATAACCGTACTATCGTTAATTTTAATTTCACGCGTAATTACACTCGACGTAGTGTATACATTCCGCATTCACTAGTATTTCTTTGCTGGCTGTGAAAATTAATTTCGTTACCGTAAACATTGTATTGTTAATTTTAATTTCACGCCTACACGATTTGTTTGGCCCCTACATATCACTTTTCCATATCTATAACGATACTTCAAAGCGTCATGACACCTGATATGGTGTACATGTCGCATTCATCTTTCTCTCTTCGTTGTCGGTGTATGTTTGAGAACGAAACATTTTTTAATACTTTATTTCTTTACCATACTATTGTTAATTCCAACTTCACGCTTATGCAAAATGTCTAGCGCACATGTACTGCTTTTCCGTATCCTTAACGATACTTTTTTAATCCACGATTACTAAAATATTATTATCTTCTTTTCATGTACGTATTCATGAATGCATATGTGTATCTGTATATTTCTAATAGTATGTATGGATTTAAAGATTTATCATCGGTGCATGTACGTTTTTACGTCTTTCTATCCTGCATCATTTCCCCGAACCTCATTTTCATTGCTATGACAGTGCATTATTCACGGTTTCACCAGGTATGGTCAATCTTTTCATTAAATTTTCCATAAATAGTTCATACACGTTCATGTTATCTACAATTGTTTTTCTTATACACAATTTGCTTTACAGGTACATATCAGACAGACCGATTGTGAATTCAACAAATGGATGATTTCAAAGTTTTCAAAGCACAAACTGATATTCTTGATGCTCATACTGAAACTCGGTATCTTGGTAAGCTGTGAGCTAATATTTCAACCAAGGATAAACAGTCGATTGATATTTTTAGTGAATTTTAACATGGTAACTTCTTAAGGTTATAATTTACTAAAAAAACGATAAACTTTAGCGACTGTGATAAATATTTATTTAATATAATATACGATGATGGTGTACATGTAAATGTGGCAATAAAATAGAAACGGATCCCATTGAATCATTTATTTAATATTTATATTTCGCATATCTATGAATAAACACAAGTTCTATTGCAGTATGAATGTTCTTTTACCGGTAAGTAAGTATCCTGACTTTGCATAAGCCAAAATCCTAAATAATCTCATGTCGGTAAGTTACCGATAAAAATGTACCATTCATTGTTAACAATTCTATTTACCGACTGGATTTTCGATCAATCGATTATCTCCGATGTATTTTGTGAACTATCGATTGTTGAGCATCGACTTTATAAATAATCGATTATTGTAATATCGATTGTTTTTTCGAACATCGCCCATCTCTAGTTGTGTCTATTCTGCACCCACCTCTCGCTTATCTCGCGTTGGTTTCGCGATATTCTGCGCTTATTTCAGATTTACTTTTCTTGTTCATTTCAAGTCATTTGGCGGCTATCTCGAGTATATTCGACGGTTATTTCGAGGTCATCCTTCAATTATTTTGCATTTACCTAGCGGTTATCTTACGTTCATCCGGGGTGTATTCCGCGTTCATTCCGCGAGCCTTGCGAATTAGTCTGAGGCTATTTCGAAGATATTTTGTCCGCACTTTGCGTTTATTAGGGGACTAGTGCGTGTTTGGGTTTTTTTTTGCATTTTTCGTGGCCGGGAGTAACGCGGTGGTTCTGCCACGAGTTTCGCGAGTTACTCGCTCGAGTTTTTTTTTGGGTATATCATTCTCTCGCTTACGGCGATTTGGATTTCATTGCGAGTGCGCCCCCTTGGCTGTATGTGACAATTGCGCTTTATTTTTTTTTATTGTTCTTTTACAATACACGCTGGCGTTTAGCTTTTCGGCACGGCCGTGTAATCTTGAAGTTTTTTTCGCGTTGTTTGCGCTGCTTGGCGTCCCCCCCCCCCTTGTGCCCCGTGAATCCCCCCCATTCCCGTTTCTCCTCCCCCTTGCCTAGCTTTGAGCGGTCGGTGCGTTGATTATCGTGACGGGAAGGCCCAAGGTATAGGGTAAGAAGCCGTAGCGTCGGAGAACTGCCTCTGGGATACCTCGGAGGGACGAGCTGAGCCACCGTACCCAGATCTTGCTCATCACGAGCTGGCGCCCAACAACAATCACGAGAGCTGACACGCTCCCCACGCGCCGCACCGGGAAAATCTCTCGGGTTCATTTTGGCGTTCCCCCCGAATCGACGAGGGGGAACGTCATAACATAAAATATAACACATGATAGACGTAAACGTTGATACATGTTTGGGGAATCTGCAAATGTTGGACAATGATTTCACGACAATATTATTCTAATGTAATAACTGCAATTATTCCACAATTCAAAGAAAATATAGAACGTTTTTTTCAATCGATTTTCGCGCATTTTTTAATTTCAAAGTAACAAACAAAGTTCCACAGTGATAAGAACACATGTGAGCATTCGGACGAATCATTAGATGGACTAAATTTGTTTTTTCATCGGATAAACAACCTGCAATAATGCGGTGACGTTTCCATCGGTTTTGCCGATCGGTATTCGTAAATTATATTTCTTGAAGCAATAAACGAGTTCCGCAGTGCTAAGAACACATATGAGAAGTTGTACGAATCATCAGGTATGCGGAATTATATTTTTTCGCTCGAGAAACAACCTGCAAGGATGCGAGAGAATTTGAATCGGATTTTCCGATCGATTTTCATGTATTATTTTTTTTGAAGTAATAGAAGAGTTGTACAGAGATAAGTAACACATGTGAGAAGTTGCACAAATCATTAGATAAGCTACATTCTTTTTTTTCATCGGATAAACAACCTGCGATAATGCGTCAATTACATTTCTTGAAGCAATGAACGAGTTCCACGGTGATAAGAACACATGTGAAAAGTTGTACGAATCATTAGTGTGCAACATTTCTTTTTTTTGTCTTTTGTCTTCGTATCACTTATTCCTCGCCGATTTTCATCAAATATTTTCTCGGAACCAATAAACACTTTCTACTGTGGTGAGAACACACGTGAGAATGCGCGCGTATTATAAGATAGGTGAAGTTATTTTTTTCCATCGGATGAGCAGCCTCGAACAATGCGGCGACGTTTTCATCGGTTTTTCCTAACCGATTTTCGTCAAGGATCCTTCTTTGAGTCAATAAAGTTTCATAATGATGAGAACATGTGCGGCAACAATGCAGTGACGTTCGGATCACTTTTTCCCTTCTGATTTTCATCGAGAAGGTTTATTCAAGTAATAAACGAGTTTCACTGCGTTGAGAATTCATTTGAGTATTGGCACGAATCGTTAGATGGGCGAATTCATTTTTCTGGAAAAAGTCAACCGTTAACACTGATTTATTTCGGTCAATAATAATATCACTATCTATCTATCTATCTATCACCAAGTTTAAAAAAAAATGTGGAAAACATTTGACGATACATTTTTAAATTTGGTATCGTATGTGTTCCTTCTGTGCAATCCTTTTCAAATTTGCGATATTTGAAAAAATTTTGCTACGAAATTATTTCATTGTTCATATTGCGATATCCGTTTTTAACGATAGAGCCACTAATGGTAAAAGGAAAAATGCGACAATTCAGTTTTGTTTTCATTTTATTCATTTACTTATTACAGATTTTCATCAACATTATGAAAAACATTTTTTTTCACATCATGCCGATCTCGACGAACCTTCGATAACAGTTCTACCAATAAGACTTTTTTGTCGAGTTGCAAGTGTTTACTAAACTCAATCGTTCGCGTCACGCTTCAATGATGATTCGAAAACAGTTGTCATTTCGAATTCTTTTTCGATTTGACGTTTTACGCGTAACTTGCTGACGCGTAAACTGACAGCAAGCGAAGCCGCCGGGAGCGCAGAAGGCAAGCAGAAGACGCGACAACTCACTGTGTTCCCGTTCGTTTCATTCTGACGTTCATTCGAATGACGTTCAAATTTATTCGATAATGCGCATTTTTGATATTACTTTTCTCTGTAATGCGATACTCAAAAATAACTTTTCCCGGGTGTCCCGTATTCGGAATAAAGTCCACTTTATTTTTATTAAAAAAAAAAGTGTTTTCACATTTTTTTCGCAGTGGCTACTTTTTTCCTGCGAAACCTATCATTTCCCGATGAACGTCGTATAGTTTATCGAAAAATTCAGAAAATTTCGTTTAAATATCACCTGCGACCCGTCCGATTATCTTCACGGGGAACAAAATAAAAGGGGGTGGCCACCCTTAGTACGTCACCCTGTATACAGCTTGTCCCATCATGGTCAACCGACCTCTAAGGGGTGGGTAGATGGGGTGATTCTGGACCGAAAAGTTTTCTTCCATTTTTTCCTCCGACGTTCCCCTGATTAGATATTAATTAATTAAGTTCAGCCAATAGGACGCGTCGAATAAGCGGGCAACACAGCGAGTAGTGGTATGCGTGCAAGAGTAGCAGCCTTGGAAGCGTGCGTGTAAAGCGCGAAGGAGGTCGGTAGTGTGCGTGCGTTGGTGTGAGAGAGTGTGGAACGTCGAACGTTCCCGAAAACATGAATAGAACGAGGTAGTGTTAGTGAGGGCGCACAATGTAAGGAGAAACGATAAAAACTGATTGCATTTGTAATCAGTTTTCGAATGAATTGTTAAATGCAAAGAAAAAAAATGTCGATGATTTTGAATCGCCACTAGACGAAAATACAATTTTTGATTGGTTTTTTGCAATTACGATTTATGAAGCTTCTAAAATTATTTATTGCTGTTTTTGAAAAAAACATTTTTGGAAAAAATCTTTATTGCAATTTAGAGAAAAATGTTGATTCTTCAATTTGTATGAAAATCTAACGCTATTTCCGATTGAATATTTTCGCAATACAATGAAATTGAACTTTTCGAATTGTTCATTGCAATTAGAACAAAAATATTGCGATTACATTCAATAAAAAAATGAATATTTCAAATCGTTCAGATTTTAAGAAAAAAAGCATTATTAGCACTGTTTAATAACAGTGGAATGAAGTTAGAAAAAAAGTTGATGATGACTTAAGCGTCGCGCGAGTATTGCTTGAGGACACTACTCGGATGGGTGACCGCTCGATTCCAGGGGGGGGGGGGATAAATAAAAAAAGTCAATATTTCAAATCGTTAATATTTATTTATGATAAAAGCACTATTAACACTGTTTAATAACAGAGGCATGACGTTAAAAAAAAAGTTGATCATAACTCGGGCGCGGCGCGAGTTTATCGTGTTGCATGCGGATACTACTCGGATGGGTGACCGCTCGAAAAAAAAAAAAAGGCGAATTTAAAAATAAAATTCTTTACGTTGTTTACGAGAAGTTATTGAAAAAAGTACTGATAAGTACTGTTTAACCCTTTCAGCCCTGGTAGTTTCGATCGAAACCACTTTTGCGTTCAAACGTTCATAACTTTGTCAAAAATCAATATTTTTTCGATTTCCCAACGACAACGGCCCACAAATTTATTCTACTTTGTAACAAAAATTTATAGTGCCGAAAGTTAATAACAATTTCCAAGTTATAACAATTTAATCAAATGAACGTTTTTGGTAAGAATTTAAACAAAACTGCGTATTGTCGAATTACGTGGAGCTAGGCTCATAAAAATGACTACTCGGGGGTTTTTGAAGTCGCTGATTACGAATTCCATGTCAGATTTTCAAAACTCAAAATGGCGGATCCAGTATGGCGGAAATTTGGTACTCGGGGGTTTTTTAGGTCGCAGCCGATATCAGATTTTCAAAATTCAAAATGGCAGTTCTAATATGGCGGCCGACTTATTTAAAAATTGATTCAATTGGCCTGAATATGTTTTTTTAGGGGTTTTGATGGTCGCCGATTAGGAATTTGATGTTAGTTTTTAAAAATGCAAAATAGTGGATCTAAGATAGCAAACAAAAAAAGAAACAAAATCAATCTATGCTAATAAAAATGATCACTCTAGGGTTTTCTTTATCGATGATTACAAATCTCATATCAGCTTTGCCTGCAATTTGCCTACAAATTCGTAGTTACCAGGATCAACCACGGGGAGGTTACAGAACACTGATCCCATTTTTTTGTTTTTTTTTGTTGTTTTTGTTCGTTTTTTTTTTCAATATCAGACTAGAGAGTGAATGAGTCCCGCTATTATTAATTATCAAAATAATACAAATGCTTAACAAAAAAAAAGGGACAGATAATCAACTTTCCACTATCCTGAATAAGCCATTTTGTATTTCGAAAAGTTAACACCAGATTGGTGAACAGTGACCCCGTAAAAGTTTAAGTGGTCATTTTCTAGAGCGCAAGTGTGAACTTATTTAATTTTTGTCCACCATGTTGGATCTGTCGTTTTTGATTTCTAAAAACTAACATCGTATTTGTAATCAGCGGCCCCGAAAATCTTCGGGTAACAAGTTTCAGGCCAAATGAATGAATTTTTGAATAAATTGCTTGCCCTATTGAATCCGCCATTTTGAATTTTGAAAATCTGACATCGAATTCGTAATCTGCGACCCCAAAAACCCGCGAATATGAAATTTCAGGCCAATTGAATCAATTTTAAAATAAGTCGTCCGCTATATTGGATCCGCCATTTTGAATTTCGAAAATCTGACACCGGATTCATAATCTGCGTCCCAAAAAACCCCCGAGTATCGAATTTCAGGATAATCGGATCAAGTTTTGAATAAGGCGTCCGCCATATTGGATCCGCCATTTTGAATATTGAAAATCTGACATCGGATTCGTAATCAGCGACCCCAAAAACTCCTTAATACAGAATGTGACGAAAATTGCTTCACTCAAAAAAAGTCAGGGCTGAAAGGGTTAAATGACAGTTATATGCTATGAAAAAAAATAAATAAAAAAATTGTGGTTTTCAGAAAGTACAGTAAGCATTTCCAAATATTATTTGAATGCAATTGCCAAAAAATTGCGTCGAACGCATTTTATTTTTTATCATTACAATTAATTTTCGTTTAGAGCTGAGATTAATTACATCCCGGGGTTAGCGATCGGGGATCGAGACCTGATAATTTTTTCATTTTTTTTGTTTTCACAGCATATAAGTGTCATTCAAACAGTACTTATCAGTGCTTTTTCCAGTAACTTCACGTGAACAACGTGAAGAATTGTATTTTTTAATTCACAATTTTTTTTTCATTTTCGACCGGTCACCCGTCCGAGTAGTATCCGCATGTAACACGATAAACTCGCGCGACGCCCGAGTTATAATCAACTTTTTTTTTAACGTCATGCCCCTGTTATTAAACAGTGTTAATAGTGCTTTTTATCATAAATAAATATAAACGATTAGAAATATTGTTTTTTTTTATTAATCCCCCCCCCCCCCCCCAGGGATCGAGCGGTCACCCATCCGAGTAATGTCTGCATGCAACACGATAAACTCGTGCGATGCCAGAGTCATTATCAACTTTTTTAATAACTTGATGCCACTGTTATTAAACAGTGAAAATAATGCATTTTTTCTTAAAATAATATTAACGATTTGAATGATTAACTTTTTTTTATTAATCCCTCCCCCCCCGGAATCAAGCAGTCACCCATCCGGGTAGTGTCCGCAAGCAATACTCACGCGACGCTCGAGTCATCATCAACTTTTTTTCTAACTTCATCACTACTTCATTCATGCCACTGTTAAAGGCTACACTGAGAGTTAAATTCTCGCGCGCAAGTATGGTCGAATAGATGGCGTGCATCAGTGCCACGCGGCAGACGGAGATACAGCGAGCGAGATAGTCGTAGACAGGCAGTCGCAGTCGTCGCGGTGAAGCGAGCGGGTTGTTTGTGAGACGCGCAGTAGAGTGGGCGTGTGGGCGCACCCGTGTAACGTACCGGGTGGAGTGTAAGCCCGAGTATTTGTCGTGTATTTCGTATGCGAGTCGAGAGTACCGTTTACGACGTTATTCTATTATTTATAGTCTTTACTGTTATTTATAGTCGCTAATTGTATTTATTCAATATACGTTTCTTAAGGTAGTTCTATCGTTTTATCGTTTTCTTAAGATTTTGTTGAAAATTTGAATACGTATTCTTTGATGTCATATATACGTGTGTAATAAATTTTGGAAGGTTTTACCACGTGGAAGTTGAGATATTTATTGGTAAAAATCACAATTTTCGGTAGTCTCTCGTAAGAGCGCGTGTTAAAAGTTGCATTTTCATCAATGAATATCTTGGCTTCTACGTGGTGAAGCCTTCTAAAACTTTGCATACATTTTTATGCAACATCAAAGAAGATTTCTTGAGTTTTCCAAAAAAATCTTAAGAAAATTTGTTTCGCAATTTTTGTAATTATAGAGCAAGCACATGGGATGACCGTGAATTTGGAGTATGCTGTTCTTTAGTCGATTTGCAACAACTTTTCTTATTTAACTGAAGCCCGCGAACCATTTTGTATGTGAGAAAAACTGCAAAAGAATTTCTCGATTTGAATCTAACGATAGAACTACCTTAAGGCCTTAGGCCACCCTAGAATTTTCGAAAAATTAATTTTTTTTTTCAAATTCCAAATGGTCCTTTAGGACCTCAAAAATGATGTCCCAGAAGATTATGGCCGGGAAAAACCTTTAGGTACTCGGTTTTCGAATTTTAGTACAAGGCCATCTGGTCCGCAGCGAGCTCCTTTTGTGAGCGCTAGGTGGAAGGTACGTTAGGGGACTAGAGCAGGTATACGGCAGATGTTATTGAAAATATTTATTTCCTGACTAGTCTAGACGAGTTTATCCTTGTCGAACGTCTCTTTCAGTTAGTTGGGCACAGCCAAGCATTTGAGAAGAACGCTAGTCGACGAACGCTTGTTTTCCTCGATATTTCTGTGAACTTCCATTTCTTTTTCCCTGTATAATTATTGAGTTTTTACAATGAGTGTACAGTGCGAAGAAAGGAATAAAAACGTCGTTTTGCAGGAGAAAGAGACCAAAAATATCTCGAAGAAGACCATTGAATCGCCATGAGCTAGAAGCACCAGACGACTTGAATGCCAGTACATTGGCAAAAAAACTAAAGCAATCGGAATATTTATATGATATTGAAGTGGATCCAGCGTTTGGATATCGTATAATTAACTTTATCGCAGTATTTTCAGCTATTTCAAACGCTGTCGTTTGTAAGATATGCCAATCGGAAGTGAAATTTACTGAAAGCAGTAAGCGTGGTTTGGGATTCAAACTAGTAGTGTCCTGTGAGAATTGTGAAAAGACTGAGATACCGAGTTGTCCACTTGTTGAGAAAGGTTACGAAATCAACCGTAGAATCATAATTGCCATGCGATTGCCTGGAGATCGACAAACAGCGCATAAAGCTTGCAGAAAGATCGCTGTCCGACCGGGTAAAAGAGGCAAGAATCGCTTCAAGATCAAGCAGAAAAGAAATGCAAGAGCAGGAAGATAATCTGGAAGGCCAATTGTATGGTGCAAGCATCGCAGATTAAAGGTATTGTGAAATTATTCATGATTTTCTACTACTCAAAACTTTAAACGCGTTTATCTCAATACTGTATTTTTCAAGTTGGCCGGACTCGTAACTCAAGCAATTTTCAACCGATTAACTTGAAATTTTGAAAATATCTTGAAATATACATTGTCTATGGAAGTACGTAGGATTTCTTTTTATATTGCGTAGTTCATTTGTTATTAACAATTATCTGACAATTTTTCAGGCAAGTTTTTCACTTTTCACTTTAGAAGGGCGCTATTTGGCCAAAAATCAATATATCGCAAAAATCCTACGTACTTCTATAGCAATTACTATATATAATCGGGAAATTCATTTGCTCATTATTATTTTAAAAATTACAGGAGCTGTTAGTTCGGCCGTGGACCCCGAAAAAAAAGACGTCGTCGCAAAAACGCTGCACAGCCGCCATTTTGTAATAAATCGCTTCAAAAAAATTATTGTAAGCAGTCACTGATATAGATAATAAAATCACGTTCCTGTTATCTCCATTTATTTTGTAGTTTTTCTGAAAAAAAATCCCCAAAAAGCCTATTTTTTTCAGCCTCTAGGGTGGCCTAAGGCCTTAATGGCCGGCCAACACCGCGTTCGGGCTTCTCTCTCTCTCCCCTCCCCCTTACAATGATCCTGACAAGATGGGTGACGAGTTATGAAGAGTGAGAGAAAGAAAAGAGAAACAATAACAAGAAAGGAAAGAAAAGAAGAAAACCGAAACACATTTATCTCAGAAGTGGGATACGCATGCCTCGTGCCGGTGATACGAGTAGCTCGTGCCGGTGATCCGTATATTTCGTGTCGGTCGTACGTGAACATTTCGTGTTTTGAAAGTGTAAAGTCCCGTAGCGAAAAATAAAGACGGCGTCGAAGGTCTGTTTTGTGTTGGTCGGAATGATATACCCCGAATTGGGATGTTGTGGAAATGTACCGCTGCTGAGTAATGAACGTTTTCATGTGTGAGAGCGAGCAATCAGCAAAAGAAGAAGGGGACTAGAAGTAGTTCATGATAACCGAGAGTGAATTTAAAGCTTTCGTAGAGGCTCCACTTCGAGTAATGGGTTTAAACCGAACGTTAGGACGAGGTCGAGGCATTCGGACAAACATGACCGATTCAGAGCTTCCAACGCCTGGTCAAAATGGCGGACAACGACTATCAACGAACGAGTTTGAGTTGCGAGCAACGGAATCGAGTATACCGTTATCACGAGAAGAAGTGCGCGCGCAAGACGTTGCGTTAACGAATAGTGACCGAAGGAAGACAGTCGAACCGTCCGGAAATACGTCACACGTAAGTAATAAGAAGGGAGATCAATTGCCCCTACCAAGCGTACCAGCAGGACATTCGTCGGTAAATGAGGGCGACGCAGATGCGGCGTTAGTCGAAGCCTTTCGTGTTCTCTTGTCGAACGAAAATCGCGATGAGTTAGCACCTCTACTTGCGAGAATGATGCCCGCGAGAACGACAATACCGATATCTCAGCCGACGTGCAGTGTAATATCGCCTCAAGTGATTCCCGATTTATCAAAGGATATTGAAACGTTCACGGGTCAAGATGACAGTGTGTTAGCAGGAGAGTGGCTTGCGAATTTGGAGACGATGAAGCGCCTCCATAATTGGCCAGACGAGCACGCTTTTGCGGCAGCGCGAATGCATCTCGAAGGTAGTGCCAAAGATTGGTTAAGAACGCGTAGTGAGGACTTTCGTACATGGGACGATTTTTGTAGTGCGTTTTGTCATACGTTTGTCATTTTTGAAGACACGCCAACGCGATGGGCGCGAATGAAAGGGCGAGTGCAACGACGAGACGAACCAGTTTCTCAGTATTTTCACGCGAAATACCGTTTGTGGCATGCGTTGAGACTGACCTTTAGTGAAACCAAATCGGTAATATTGGAAGGACTATGGTCGTCTGAGTTGAGCAATACCGTGGGAGCAGCACCGCAGTATACAGCCGATGGGTTACTGCATGATTTGATATTGCATGACAAACGTCAAAAAGCAAGAGCCGAGCGACAACGTGACGTGAAGGATGCGTCAACATTTCGAAGACGATCGACGACAGATAAATGGAGTGCACCAATTGCATCTCGATCGAGCGAAACGAAGAGTGACAACAATAACCGCGAAAAAGTTCGTGTACCGATGTCAAATGCATCGCGTAAGTGTTTTAACTGTAATAAAACCGGACATCTAGCGAAAGATTGCCCCGAAGAGAAACGAGAAATCGTGTGTTATAAGTGCAATAAGAAAGGACATATTAGTCGACAGTGTACCGATAATCAGAACACGTCGAGTCGTGACGTGCGAATGCTCAGGCGAGCACAACAACCTCACGAAGACATATACGAGAAAGACATCAGCTGATATGTTACGTTGATCCGGGTAGTGAGGTGTGTACGATTAAGGCAACGTGTGAAATTAGCGAGCGGTACAACATCGAAGCTGTGCCACCAGTGGCTTTAGTAGGTTTTGGATCTTCGAAACTCACGAGTGTCGCAATCGTGAAGGCTGACATTGTCATTGACGGGGTTAAAGTACCGAGTGTTGTACTACGTGTAGTGACGGACGATGCACAACGATGTGATGTAGTTGTAGACATCGATTATCACAAAACAGGAGGAAAGTTCACAATTACTCGTAGTAAGGTACTGCCAACAGAAGTCGATTTACCCCAAGGCAATCTAATTACCGTCGAAGAATATGTGTTACCGCCGAAAACCATTGGGTTCATCAAAGTCGAAAATAACCAAGGCAATTATGTACTACCAGTAATGAATGACGTAGATCAAGAACGAATTATAGCAAAAAGGGATACAAGAGTGCGAGGAGAAGTTTCACGTGTCATGATGATTGAGCGGACACCGAAGGAAACGAAAGACATCGCGCCGGACGATATTAACATTGGAGAAGATCAACCGGACACCGTAAGACAAGAACTTCGCGAGTTGTTACAAGAATTTCAAGATTGCGTGTCATTAGGTTTGAATGATTTAGGATGTAACTATGGACATTAAGGTAACTGCAGAGTCTAAACCGGTACATAGCAAGCCGTACAGAGCAACTGAGGTAGAGCGGAAAGAAATCAAGAAGATTGTAAATGAATGGCGAGAAGCGGGGATAGTTACCGATACTCAGTCGCCATACGCGAGTCCAGTGTTGTTAGTTCGAAAGAAGACAGGTGAGCAAACGACTATGTGTTGACTTTCGGAAATTGAACCAGATTACAGAACGTGTGCATTTACCCCTGCCGAATATTGATGACCACTTAGCTCAGATTAGGGATAGTTCGCTTTTTATAGTCCTTGATTTGGCTCATGGTTATCTACAAATTTCGTTAACGAACGTAGCACGTGAGAAAACCGCAATAATTACGCCGGAAGAAACCGTTGAGTTCACGCGTATGATTTTTGGGTTGATGAATGGGCCAGCTTACTTTTCTAAAGCAATGCATAAAGCACTTGGACCTCTGCGCGACAACGTCGCATTATTCTATCTAGACGATATCTTGATACCTGGCACCGATTGGACTGATTTAAAACTGAAGTTGAGACAAGTACTCGAAGCATTAAGGAAAGCGGGATTAACTATCAAGCTCGCAAAATGCAATTTTTTGTACCGTAAAGTGCCATATTTGGGCCATGAGATATCTGCTGAAGGAATTGAACCGGGAAAAACCAAAGTTAAAGCGATTAAAGAGTTTCCACAACCGCATAACGTACATGAAGTAAGAAGGTATATAGGGTTGACAAGTTATTTTCGTAAGTTCGTACCGAAATTTGCGCAATTAGCAGAGCCATTGACAAAATTACTCAAAGCTGATAGACTGTTCGAGTGGACAGAGAGTCAGAGTCAAGCATTCGAAATGCTGAAGACGAAATTAACAGAACAGCCGATTTTACAGACATTTGATCCACGAGCAGAAACCGAGTTACATACTGATGCTAGTGCGAAAGGGTTATGTTGATGCAGAAGGACAGCACAGGTAAAATGAGATTAGTTTATGCAATCAGTAGAAGAACGAGTGAACCGGAGAGTCGCTATCATTGTAGCAAACTTGAGTTGTTAACCATTCATTGTATGGTCTGTGTCGAGATTGAGAACGATGCTTGCAAACATACCGTTTACCGTTGTTACCGATTGCAATGCATTATGTTATTCGAGTACGCAGAAATCCTTAAACCCACAGATAATCAGATGGCATGATTTATTGAGCGCGTATGATTACCGTATCGTACACCGAGCGGGTGAACGATTAGCACATGTCGATGCATTGAGTAGAGCACCCGTAGAGGACGCAGATGAATGGGAAGCGCATGTTATGTGGATTAGCACGAACGAAGATGAAGTTCGAATGTACGAGTACGTAGATGACAAATCGAGACTGAAGAAAGAAATACTTTCGAAAAATGTGAGTTATCCCACGAAGTATGAGTGTAGTTGCATCGAAGCCTACGAGCTTTACGATGGTATTCTATACAATCATCGTGAAAACAAATTGTTGTATGTTGTGCCGAAATGTATGAGGAAGAGTGTTGTTATTCAGTGTCATGATCTAAAGAGTCACCCTAGTGTTGAACGTACCGTGTCCCGTATGTCAAAGCAGTATTAATTTCCTGAAATGAGAGCATATGTGAAGAGGCATATCCGTGCGTGTTGATCGTGTATCGTAAATAAATCGAAGCCAGGACGTCAAGCGGGAGAATTACATCCCATACCGCCGAGAGACAGACCATTCGCAGTAGTGCACATGGACCATTTAGGACCGTTTGTAACGAGCGCTAAAGGGAATAAGTACGTATTTGCAATGATCGACAATCTGACCAAGTTCAGTATTATCCGTCCCGTTAAGAATACGAAAACCACGAACGTTTTGAGGATATTAGACGAATTTGTCAGTGAGTTTGGAGCACCAACGAGGATCATCTCGGATCGCGGAACATGCTTTACATCCAAAGCATTTGAGCAGTTTTGTAGTCGCCACGGAATCCGACATATCGTCAACTCACCTCGACATCCGCAGGTAACGGACAAGTGGAACGTCTAAATTCCACATTGTTACCAGCGATTAAAACTAGTTTGGAGACAGAAGAGGGACGTGATTGGGACAAGAATCTGCGTAAAGTACAATGTGATTTGAATGAACTGGAGAATTCAAGTACTGGCAAGAGCCCTTTTGAATTAGTGTATGATTATATACCGAGTCGAAACAAGGGATATACGCGCGACATCACACACCCTAAAGAGAATGGATATCAAGAACCTCAAGTCTTACAAGAGAATGCGCGGAAGAAGATCTTGAAAGCACAGTGATATGAAACGGCGTTATGACGAACATCGGGTTCGAAATACCGATTTTCCCGAGGGCAGTATCGTGTATACGCGAACGTCACCGATTGCGAGTGGAGAATTCACGAAGTTACAAGCGAAGTATCGAGGACCTCTAGTGGTTTCCAGGAAGCTGCCAGAAGATACATACCGAGTGACCGATTTGATCGATAGCGCAGCGGGTAGACGCTATGCATCTACCGCTCACGTGAGCCAATTGAAGATTTGGACTCCAGGAAAAGTCGACGACGATGAGACGACTACCGATGACGATGATCGTGGTGTACCACCTAAAGATGACAGAGATGTGACCTCTGAACTGTGTAAACGAAACGTATGTAAGGGACTGAAACGTGTTGTAGTGAATTCTTTATCGGAAAATGATGTCAATGTTGTGAATAATTGTACCGATAATGTGTTGTACGAAAGAGTATGTGAGAATGGAGATGGCGGTAGAGAATCGCAATTGCGACGGTCTTTACGAGAGACGCAAAGACCCTCCACATATTCCGAACGATCGGATTAATACGCTCGAGGACGAGCTTTTTCTAGCGTGGCCGAGTGTCAAAAGCTACACTGAGAGTTAAATTCTCGCGCGCAAGTATGGTCGAATAGATGGCGTGCATCAGCGCCACGCGGCAGACGGAGATACAGCGAGAGAGATAGTCGTAGACGGGCAGTCGCAGTCGTCGCGGTGAAGCGAGCGGGTTGTTTGTGAGACGCGCAGTAGAGTGGGCGTGTGGGCGCACCCGTGTAACGTACCGGGTGGAGTGTAAGCCCGAGTATTTGTCGTGTATTTCGTATGCGAGTCGAGAGTACCGTTTACGACGTTATTCTATTATTTATAGTCTTTACTGTTATTTATAGTCGCTAATTGTATTTATTCAATATACGTTTCTTAATGGCCGGCCAATACCGCGTTCGGGTTTCTCTCTCTCTCCCCTCCCCCTTACAATGATCCTGACAAGATGGGTGACGAGTTATGAAGAGTGAGAAAAAGAAAAGAGAAACAATAACAAGAAAGGAAAGAAAAGAAGAAAACCGAAACACATTTAACACCACTGTTATTAAACAGTATTATTAATGCCTTTTTTCTTAAAATCTAAACAATTTGAAATGTTGCTTTTATTATTGAATGTAATCGCAATATTTTTGTTCTAAATGCAATGAGCAAAGTTCAAAAAGTTCAATTTCATTGTATTGCGAAAATATTCAATGGGAAATAGCATTTGATTTTCATACAAATTGAAGAATCAACATTTTTCTCTAAATTGCAATAAAGATTTTTTCCAAAAATGTATTTTTTCAAAACCAGCATTAAATGATTTCAGAAGCTTCGTAAATCGTAATTGCAAAAAATTAATCAAAATTTGTGTTTTCGTCCAGTCGCGATTCAAAATGATCGCCATTTTTTTTCATTGCATTTAACAATTAATTCAAAAACTGATTGCTAACGCAATCAGTTTTTGCTAACGCAATCAGTTTTTATCGTTGCTCCTTACATTGTTGCGCCCTCACTAACACTACCTCGCTCTATTCGTGTTTTCGGGAACGTTCGACGTTCCACACTCTCTCACACCAACGCACGCACACTTCGACCTCCTTCGCGCCTTACACGCACGCTTCCAAGACTGCTACGCTTGCACGCACACCACTACTCGCCGTGTAGCCCGCTTATTCGACGCGTCCTATTGGCTGAACTTAATTAATTAATATCTAATCAGGGGGGCGTCAGAGGAAAAAATGGAAGAGGACTTTTCGGTCCAGAATCACCCCATCTACCCACCCCTCCGAGGTCGGTTGACCATTATGGGACAGGCTGTGTAGGGGCAATCGTGCCGATAATAATCGGAGCGACTTGTATATATCTCTATATGCGGAAGCGAGAGCGCACACCCGCAGCAGTGAAGCCAGATCGCGTGCAGAACTTACCCTCTCTCTAGTCCCCTACGCGCCCATCACACAATCAGAGAAGCGCGTGTCCGTGAGCAAGCGACGCTCGGACGCCGTCGGAAAGAGCCGAGCGCGGTCGAGAAACTTCGACCGCGGCTTCGGCAGCTACACCCATACATGGGGACGCTGAGCACGTTCATGTGGCGCGTAAGAGGACTAGAGAGAGGGTAGCCTCTACACGCGATCTGGCTGCTAGCTTCTGGCTGCACGGCTCGCGCGTGACGTCACCCGACGGCCCGCGCGAGTTCTTCTAATAAATTGCTCCCGCTTCACTCACACCCGTCCTAATGCCAAATGCATTATAATCCCTATAAATAAGCGGAAATATATTTATATTACTAATATTATATTAATTCTCATACTTTTATCGAGGGATAAAGCAACAACAGAGCAAACGAATACAAGCCAATCATCTATCCGGCCGCGAATAACAAGTACGAGAATGTGCATCTGTTCCTCAAGTGATTAGATGGTCCAGTCGGTAGGGTGCCTGATTACGGTCCGAAGGGGCGCGGGATCGATCCCCACTCTAAGTACTTTTTTTTATTTTTTTGGCGAATTGTTCATTCGTGACACACGCTCATTGAAATAACAACAATTTTGTAAGCGTATGATAATACATCTAAAATTTAGATGTATTATTATACTATACTTCGCTTACGATTGATACGATAATAATACATCTAAAGTTTAGATGTATTATTATATTATACTTCATCATATTTCCATACTTTCTCTATTTATACAAACTTTTATCAAGCAATAAAACATTATCCCCGAAAACAAGTCATCATCATCCATCCGGCCGCGAATCACAAGTACCAGAAGATGCACTAACTCTACAAGCAATGGGATGGTCCCATGGTAGCGCGTCGGACTCCGGACCACAAGGGCCTGGGATCGATTCCCACGCTTAATATTTTTTTTTTTTTTTTTTATGGGGCGAGTTGTTCATTCGTAAAACACGCTAAAATAAATTGCAAAATAATATATATATCACATTCGTCAAGTGGCGAAGTAGGCAAAACACTGAAAAATCAAAGCGTCAGTGCTGAATGTCATAGTATTTTAACCTTTTCCGATGTCAAAGTTTTAACGCTTGAAGAATTGTTTTGTTGTTGTTTTTTTTTACTTACATGATTACATTCGGTGGTTTCGTACAAAAAGAAGGGAAATCCACATTTAAAACTTTAAAAAGTAAAAAATGTACACCAAGTAATAAAAATAGAAGTTTTCATCGAAAAGTATTTTTTTCAAATGGTGTGAAACAAAACAACAACAAAACAATTCTTCAAGCTCTAAAACTTTGACATCGGAAAAGGTTAAAATACTTCGACATTCAGCACTGACGCTTTGATTTTTC